>CM071961.1:16297054-16402054 GCA_036784905.1 Acrossocheilus fasciatus
GGATGTCTCCTCGCTTCTCTCAGAACAGCCGTCCTGACCACTGAAACCCAAAGGAGTGGGCTGAAAGTGTCGGGGGAAATCTGCACCGTTTTTCTCCGTCTCTCGTTCTCTTCCTCCTACTCCCAGTCATTTCCCTGCATATTGCGCATGTCGTAGCATTGGTTCCGAGCAGGAAGTCTGGCAGCCACACTGCCCTCCTTCCCACGCGGCTTGTGAGTTCCGTCCCTGTGTTAATGCTGCAGGAAGCCAGCCAAGCGCCCGCATGCAACAAATAAACAAACCACAACAATCCAAACAGCGAGAGCAGATCCTAGAAAGAGTCACACGTCACCCTGCGAAGAGCTACAATTACCCAAAGGAGAAAAAGTGTGACAAACTAGGGGCAAAATGATTACTTTGTCAACACTCTTTACCAAAGCAGCCTGGTCACATAAAACACTGTTTAACACTGTATTTTTTTTGCAAGGCATCTTTAGCCGAGGGCATCTGACATGTAATTACTGTTCCTCTGACATGTGGTCTATTTCCGAGCCGGCTGCCCGAGCTCATTGGTGAGGCCTGGTATTTCAGTCTTCCAGCTTAGATAAGAAAGCGGCGAATGAGCTAAACTAGACAGCAGAGCAGGACACTTTGAGAATAACACAGAACCATCTCTCTCACACTATAATGATGCTAAATGATAAATTTGTATTTATAAACAAATGAATAAAATACGTAAAGGAAATTTACAATATATACACACACTAGTTTGGAATCATTAAGATTTTTGCTGCATGAAAAAGAATGTATTCAACTGATCAAAAGTAATTTTTGAAAGTTCATGTGACACTAAAGAAACGGATGCTGAAAAATATATTTTACAACATATTGAATTAGAAAACAAAGATTTTAAGTTGTAAAAAAATATTTTATAATATTACTGTTATTACTGTATTTTTATCAACTAAATTAAGCCTTGGAGAGCATAAGAGACAAAAAATTTTAACAACCCCAAACATTTGAACAGTTACATAAAGATGTGTGTGTGTGGAGTTTTAAAAATTGCAATAACATTTTATAAATTTAGTATGTACAGTATATATAGACATTATATTGTTAGATGCATTTATCTAAAGAGAAATATTGTTTAAAAATTTAAAGTAAACATAAGTAATTTAATTTACATATAAAATTCATTTATTATTCAATTTATTAAACGCCCTTGACCTGAAAGACATTATATAAGATAAAGGCATATGTATATACAGAGTTGCAATCAAAAATACATATATATTTTTGAGACTGTTTACAAATGTAACCTTTCTGAAGATCCAGAGTTGTATTTCATTACATTTATTTATTACATTTGCAGTTTTGTGGCATATTAAATGTGATACTGTCAGTATTTATATAAGATATATTAGAATAAAAGGTTCTCTACAAAAGGGGGTTTGATTTTGTTCATGAATGTTCGAGCCAATTTGAACTGTGATTAGAACGATTACATCCTCATAATGTGTATTAATTTTTATTTTCATATTCGTTTTTTATTTTTTTGTGTGTGTATTAATTTTGTTCACAGCAGCGCAATGTCTTGCATTCACACACACACACACACACACACACACACACACACACACACACACACACACACACACACACACACACACACACACACACACACACACACACACACACACACACACACACACACACACACACACTTATGTATTAAATACAAATTTTTAAACAATATTTCTCTTCAGATATGAACTTCTTAACGATTATATATAATGTATATATACAAAAAGACTACATAAATCAAAATAAAAAGACATTCAAAAATACTGCACTTCAGATATACACATCTAACATCCCTCTCCTTAATTTCCTATGTTACACTGTTTGATGTTACTCCAGCCAAGGTGATGTCTCTCTGCTCTGCACTGTTTGATATCTTTTCGTTTTCTGGTCCAATCAAGCAATGTGTCAGCAAACTTTGCGCTCAAGGAGTTTGGCAGCTGGCCGGACAACTCCAGGTCCGCACTTGAGCCGCCAAGTCAAAGCAGCTTCAATGCACACTATGCAAACAGTCACGCAAGGCTACGCTCGCCCCGTTGGAGGGAAACATCTCCATAAAAGAGTGACACCAGGATGCTTTCTTCCTCCCTCCCGTCTCCTCCTCCTGAGCAGCGTGAGGCAGTTGTCGGGCAGGAGAAACAGAGTTTCTATCTCATCCATACCCATGGTCCCTGCACAGGTGCGCCGGCGCATCACTTTATTTTGCCTGCACAACTCAGCCTGTCTCCACTAAAACCATCATTGACACACCACTGTCACAATAAACCCACCCTAGCTGTTTCTCCACAACACCCACCCAGTTTTGCTTTTCTTTTTCCTCATCAAATCCCCCACAGCACACTCACCCGGACTCTCAAATTCTCACTCCTACTGCTCATCCTCCTCTGTTCTACTCCTCATTCATTCAAGCCTTCAAGCAACAAGCAAACCCTGGTTCATTTTCAAGCCGTGGTTCTCAGCTGGTGTAGCTTCAGGACCCAGATTTGAACATTTTATCCAACACTTTACCAAATCTGTTTATCGTACAAAATTGAATTTCAATAGGTTAATGCTCTCGGCAGTCAATAAATGTGCACAAAACACATTGTGGCCAGCACAAACCAGTTTTATCCACATTACAAGTGAATCTGTATTAATGTAGCCTGGGTTGGATTTCATTTTATCATTCATTTTGTTCAACTTGCCTAATATGGCATTTGACCCTGTCAGAATAGATTTGCAAATTATTTTTGGGTTGCAATCCACAGGTTGAGAACTAGGATAAGTTATTTTATATTTATTTGTTTGTTTGGCTGGTTGGTTGGTTTTATTTTAATTTTATTTATTTTAAATTGATGTAATTGATGTAATGCATCCACTTGTGGTCAACAAAACAATACAAAAAGTCAAATAAAATAAAACAAAGTAAAATTAAATTAAAGTAAATATAAAATATAAAATAACGTAAAATAAATACAATAAAATAAAGTATAAATTAAATTGAGTAAAATAAATAATTACATAAAAATACAGATGAATCAAATCACGGTTAACACATTGTATAGGGCTGTCAAAGTTAATGTGTTAACTTAAAATATTTCTTAAATATTGTTTTTAATCACTTTTAATGATATTAACTGAGAAACTTGAATTTCTGATAGTGGGCAAAAAAGGCATAGTCAACCAGATTTTCCAGAAACACCTAAAATATCTTAGAAAGGAAGATCATATTTGGGGTTCCATGCCATCAAGACCTTGAAAACCCCTCCCTGGTCTAGACTAGAGCATCCTGAAATATTCATGATTTGTTTTTCATCCCAGTGCAGAGTATTGTGTTCTTTTAGTCATTCTCCTGTCCAATAGATTCATGCATAACAAGCCACTGCGAAAAAAAAACAAATTGAAATCTAATCTATAGAGCTATTAATGTTGCATTTCTGAATAGTAAAATAAAAAAAAAAACTGTCCGATGGCATTATTATTTCTCTGTGTGCTGCAGCCGTAATGCCATAAGCGCACCGACGTTCCATTTCAACCTGGTAATATGTAGAATAAACACTATAACCTTCTTATCAGCAATTGGGTCATCTTGTACATTGGTTTATTTTAACATGCATTGAAATGCATATTCCCTTCATCGCAGTGAGACGACGAGTCTGAAATACAGCAGTGCATTTCAAGCCTGAAGAATGGATCTGGGAACACAAGACATGACCTTACGGGACAGGTGGAGGTGTACGATAAACAAAGCAGTTCATTTTAATGCGAACGGATGGTACATGCAAGCATTTGCATAAAGTTCTCCATCATAACATACAGTATCTATGAGGATTACAGTACAGTATATATGCTTGATTCACACATTCAGAGATATGCTGCACTGATCCAGAGCGTGAAATCTGAAACATGCAAATCTCCAAACATGAAATATTTGCTTATCTAACACAAAACCAACTTAGCCTGGCAGTTATATCAGTGCATAAGAACGTCTTTTCCAAGGATAAGCATTATTCTATGACCTTTTGATGTATGCAACCAATTATGCAACAACTTCAGTGATTATAGAATATGCTGGATGTCAAAACAGTAGTATGTGAAAGTATTGTTGTTAAACACAAGGTTTCCACATCTGACCAGTCGATTTCCATTTTCAAGCTCCAGGCAGAAAACTACTGCTTTGTTTTTAAGTTTATAATAGCAGTATTTTAGTTGTACTACAGATACTACCGTTTTGTTTTTTTTAGAAATATTTTCTATTGTTAAATGGGCACCAACGCATATTTGACCATATGGTGCTCCATATGTTTGTACACCAGCAACAAACCTTCATAATAAGGGGTTTTCTCACAATATCTTCATTTTTTCAGCTCACTGGACTCTCATATTCCAGATTTACAGAAGCAAACGATCAAAACTCATCCAAAATGTCATCATAAATCCAGACACTGTATATTTATGTAGCATGTAATGTTATCACTATCAATCATGCTTTGCCATGTAGGACACAGTTAATAAAAGCACCCTCTAATGTGACTGAACATAATTTTCTTTGTAAAACGCTACTCGAAAACACCACATAAATCATAATAGGTTCAGTTCGCTAGTAAAATGTAAAACATATCAGAGATGTTAGCACATACATAAATATATTCAGCCGTTCCTGTTCGCTGCGCCGGGACACCATCTCTGACAATTTATTGCATGGGTCATTTGGAAACTACAAATAGTGCAGTTCAAACATTTGAAAGAAAAAAAAAATCTCTCTTTCTAGTCATACTTGTCTGTATTTCCAGCCAAGTAAGACTGTAAAACCATCATGCACTTGGAAGATACTATAGTAAGTATCTGGAGAGTTTAAACTCTTATGAATTTACCTAATTAATTGTCCATGTGCCATTGAAAAAAATGATTTAATAACAGCTAAGGAAGATTGATCAGGCTTAATTGAAATAACTTCACAAGGGAGTTTCATTTAAAAAAAAATATGATTTTAATATTATGTTTCTATTTAATAAAGCTCTCAGTCATGCATATTTATGAGGGAGACATTTTTTTTTATCTAAATATTCCATCTTTATGCACAATAAAATACAATACTTGATTAAAATTGAGAAATAATCACACATAAAAGCCAGTGAGCTTTTAATTTAGTCGTTAAAATTCTGTGAAACGTGGACAAAGTTTGTCAGTGTTCCAATTCATCTTGAAGTTCAGCAGATATGAGTGTCTTATGTGACTGATGGCTTCAATTTACCTCCACCTAATGTCAGCCATTAAATTTTGAGTAATACATATAATTCAGGCTTTGGATCCTGTGGAGAAATGTGACAGACAATAAATTGTCAGGTTTTCTGTAAAGAGTTGTTCTGTCTCCTGTCATTTGATATTAAGGAATGAAATTAGAGCTTTTTTACTAATTCTGTCAATTAACTAGCAGAAAATGGCCTACATTTAAGCTCAATAGGAAAAACTAGGATATGAATATATGTGCAGTTGTTTCTACCAACCCTCTTGGATGTGACCCCTGTCCCATGTATATTTTATACATAATGATGAAACTGTCGAAAAGATGACAAGATTTACGAATATATGATCCAGAAATATGATCTACAAAATCTACATAATCTACAAAACAAGGCTGCATTTATATGGTCAAATACAGCAAATAATATATTACAATATTACAGTTTAAAAAAACTGCGTTATATATATATATATATATATATATATATATATATATATATATATATATATATATATATATATATATATATATATATTGCAGTTATCAGAGTTGTGCTGCTTAATTTTTTTTCAGGATTCTAACAAAGTTCAAAAGAATGCAATTTAATTGAAATAGTAATGTTTTGTAATATTATAAATGTCTTTACTGTCCCTTTTAATGCATGTAAGGCATCGTTGATGAATAAAAGTAATATTGTTTTCACTAAATAAATCTAGATTGGAAACACATGGCTGTAAGGGCATTAATTTACTTTTGACTGATGTTGCAAAAAAACTAATTTTACACATATTGCATATTAACCAGAAAATATGGTCATAAACAGTTGCTGACTGGCAGGAATTCATTTAGGTTTTGCTGATTGGGTGAATTAGCTGGTCGACTAGGTCCACAAGGTCCATTTCCAGCCAACAATCAACACATAAATTGCACTTTTCACCTCCTTCAGTACAAACCTTTAATCGAATGCACAAACCTCTAAAGATTCCATCATAGTTCTAATAGTGAATTATGATCATTATGGTTATTGCTTGCTTGTTTTGTGCCAAATCACAAAAATTCCAATTAGTCTAATTTACTGACAACATCAAGTTAAATGCTGAAAACGGCACATGAACGAAGCATGTGCAAATCTATGTGTTTTCGTAATTGACTATTTGGTGGGTTATCAGTTAGTTGGGTGATTGAGGTCAATGTCCACTATTATTGCGTTTAATCCCGAATTCATATTCAACTAGGTATTTTAAATGTTGTCAAAACAGTACAGTATGACATAGTGAACATATTGTATTTCTGTCCCTCACAGCCATGTTTTTGTTCATGCCAAATTAAATATGGTGTATAGTCTGACAAAGGTCGACCCAACACAAATCAAAAGCCCCAAAACATACCTGAGTCCATATGAGGTTCTAATTTAAGCAGCCCTGCTGACTTGTTTGTGCCATTCACACAGCGGTAGGCTGGCCGAACTGGGCCATGATTATGAGACTGTGTGATTGAGACTAGCCAGGAACAATCATGCCTTGAGTGGCACCAAAGGAAGGGCGATCTCTGTAGCAGGTGGGCATGAGGACACCCCGTTGCAATCTGCCTGCGGCTGCAGTAATTTGTCTAATCACTGTTCCATCTCATTTTCAATGTGCATGGACTAAAATAATAAAGTTAGGAAATTAGCACAGCTAGAGCATCATCTCATTCTCAATATGATCCGAGCTTTGCCAGAGAAGTTGGGGTAGGAAATTATTTTACTAGCATAGCGGAAAACGTAAGTGCCATTTCAGCAATAGTTGTGCCATTCATCACTGCAAGATTGCGTCTAATCTGTTTGTTACAGACAACTGTCACAAACTCATGCTGGGAATATAAAAGAGGCTCTTGTGGCACTCCGCAATAAGCCATTCTTGATAATAACGGGTGACTCTCATCAGCAATGCAATCATAAGCGGCGGTAATTAGCAGCTGTGAGAGACAGCAAATCTTAAATTAATTCCCCTGATTACCACATTGATTATTTCATTTCGTTGGTGCATGATGGCATAAGAAAATTCAAGTGAGTTATGAAGGAGTAGAAGAAATGCCAAAATAGAATGCAGACCTAGATTAGATTATTTTGATTACTGTTTAGATTATTGAGGTATTACAGAATTTAAAATGGTGGAATTTTATGAAAACGTACAATTAAAGGTCAAAGGTCAAAGCAATTTTCTCTACTGAAATTGAAAGAATTACTCATGAAAGGTAACAAAAGCCTCAATTAATACATAATCATGAAAAATAGGCATTTATTGGCAACATTGAATTTAATAAAGTATAGTATACTTTTAATAAAGTATTACTAAACCATTAATTCAGTAATATATATATATATATATATATATATATATATATATATATATATATATATATATATATATATATATATATATATATATATATATATATGATATTACGAACATATTATGAAGGATCATGTGACTGGAGCTTTAGAACTTTCTATTCATCAACGAAACCTTATAAATATATTTTTTGAGCAGCAAATCAGAATATTAGAAAGATTTCTGAAGGATCATGTGACTAGAGTAATGATGCTAAAAATTCAGATTTGAAATCACAGGAATAAATTATTTTGCATTTAAATAGAAATCAGTTATTATAAATAGTAAAAATATTTAAAAATATTTTAATGTTTTTGCTGTACTTTGGATCAAATAAATGCAGGATTGGTGAGCAGAAGAGAATTCTTTAAAAAACTTATTATTATTATTATTATTATTTACTTACCTTCCAGGAAAAAAGATCTAGATAAACTAAATGATTTCACTAGTCACTATTTGTTTGTTGAATAACCATCCTGACTGAAATAATTTCATTTCTCACTTCTTTTTCTTTTCAGTTCAGATTCCAGTTCAACTTCCTGTAGGGTGCACCCAAATCAATTCAATTTAGATGTTAAAGAAGGTGCCAAATTACTAAAAGGCAGCAACACAGGTAAGTGAAAGCTGGAAAAGTCACTGGCAAGAAGTCATGGATTTCCAAGGAAAACCAACAAGCGCTGAGGCTGAGGATGGGTTGAGGACGTCATTGATGTGGGAGGCCATCAAGGCTCTATATAGTCAGCAGCGACTTTAGAGACTATAATCTGTTTTTTCTCACCCGTGACAAACGGGGATAAGGCTCAATATTATCTCCAAGGTCAACCTGATCCTGGCACTGAAAAGAAGTGCCCAACTGGAGGAGCCTGACTCGCCACTATATCCCTTTCTCCTCCTTATCACCGTCTGAACACACTTGTCTAAACAAAAGCAAGACGGAACAAGCCCACATTCACTCTCTCTCACGCTCTCTTTACCACATCAGTGCCGCGACATAGATAACTTCAGTTATAACCAGCAGCAACACATTTTGACAACAATAACAATATCTTTTATGCATTCTCTTCTGCGCAAAGGTTAGATTATGCAGCTATTAGAGAATTTAAAAGGGCATTGTTGGAGTTTTATGAAAACATACAATTAAAGGTCAAAGGTCAAAGCAATTTTCTCTACTGAAATTGAAAGAATTATTGAATGAAAGGTAACAAAAGCCTCAATTAATGAATAATGATGAATATACAAAAACAAGCACAACCTCACAAGCACAAAAAAAAACTACATACAACAAGATTAATTTCCGTAGCATTTGCTGTTATTACGCTCTCCATGGAACACTGACCAATGTGCCCTCTCAGCGGATATGAGGGTCCAGGGTAACCATTCAACCTTGAAACCCCTGCTTGTCCAGTCCTTACCGCCACGACTTCCTCCCCCATGATCCATTACAAGGCCAGGGAGCAGGACCAATCACTGTGATGTATTTAAACTGTAGTGCACGGTCATGGACCACACATGGTCCCAATTCAACAGAATGGTTCTTCCCTGCATGCATTTGAGACAGTACAGTATAGCCCAATGGCTTCCAGACTTTTCTCGGAATTGATTTTCTAGGGATTGATTGTGGTAAAGCTTTGGGCTGAGTGTGAGATTGAGGTAATCATAAATACGAGCAAGGTTGGTAAACAACCAATAGATCCCACAGAATCCAATTGATGATATTTACTCAGCAATTCATTGTCAAGTTTGCCAGCACACAGATACATAAGCTAGCTGAAAATGATTTGTATTACTCCACCGGTGTTTATATAGAACTAGGCCTTTATTCTCTCTGCCAAAAACTCTTTTCGTCACAATGGTTTGTCCCACTTCCCTCTAAATCCAGCCATCACAACTCCCAATGGAGTCAAGCCAGGAAGCCTGCCTCACTGGTTGGATGGATGTCATGGTAACCACGCTGCTAATGCTTGCTACGGTTTCCAGCTGACTGCTCTGTTGAGGGGCTTCAAGAGATGCCCCAGTGACCAGCTCTACACCTTGGGCAGTCACTCATGAGAGACACGCCCCCCCCCTCTGGCGTATCTGACGCCCCTCAAGCTCTGGTAGAGCCCCTCAAGCTCAAAGTCACCCAAGTCATTATTCACGGTTGACCTTCTCCTCTGTTGAAACTCTGAGATGGAGCACAAAAGTCATACGTACCACAAAAATGGCACACTGATGACAAACGCCATTGCTTGTTTTGAGACCAAACATCATTCATTTAGAACTTGACGTAATGACAATATTGGATTTGAGAGCTACAGCAGATTTTCAATGAATAATCACTCAAATTTCATCACATAAACCAACTGTATGGTACAGAATAATGCGAAAAGGCCATATGGACCACTTTTGTAATACTTTAATGGTGCCCTTTTGCTATTTTGGAGATTGACAGTCCAGTCACCATTCACTTGAACTGCACCTCCTTATCTCAATTCACTCCTGCAAGTGTATGCTCCCTCCTGAATGAGTGGTGCCTTGTTGTTTGTTCACAAAATCACTCTCCCAAAACCTTCACCCTCTCTGCTCCTCTCTGGTAGAATGAGCTGTCAGCCTCCATCCAAACTGCTGGAGCCATCCAAACATTCATGAAGCAACTGAAGGCACACCTTTTCCATCTGCACTTAACCAATCCACAATGCTAAACCAATGTAAAAGGGGGAAAAAACATCTTCTCTGTATCTTCTCTGTATTTCTCACCTGTTCTTTCTTGTTTCCTAATCTAGCTTTTTAATAAATATGGCATTGAAAACTGTGAATACATAGGCTCTGCGATTAATTGCTTATGCTCCTGTAAGTCATTTTGGATTAAAGAATCTCTAAATGGCGCAGACCGATAGGTTCTAACTCAATCTGATATAATTACATTATCATTCACATGGCGCAGATGATTGGTTTGTTTTCGCATCAGCAGCCAATGAGCTGTAAGCTGCTGAAGCAGTTCCCTCCACCTCCCCAGTTCCACCTGTATAGATCTGCTATGGGTAGTTTCACATATTTTATAGATGGGGTTATATGTGTTATATGCAGCAGCAGTATTTTCTACATGCTCACAGCAGCATATCTATGGATGTATTGGCAGTAGCAAGTCTTGGTACTTGCTCTGCCACAGCAGCCACAGCATAACAGATCTAAACCACCAAGACCAAAGACATTAACATTACCATGTATAAAACTTGCTGAGAGTTGTCAAGACAAAAATTTATCAGTTAATTAAAGAACCAAACTTTTGTGTTAATGCAGGTTTGGAATAATATGAGCATGATTAAACAATGACATTTTTAATTTTCGGGTGAACTGTCTTTTTAAGAACTTTGATGTACAGATGTTAGCTATGTCAGCCAATAAGATAAGTCAGATAAATCAGTACTTATTTTGAGATAGCATCCTGTTTTCGAGCATGAATCATAGAAATGTGTTTTAAAATAGCAACATCTGCTATGTTTAGAAGATTAAAAGTCAAATGCTTAATTTCTGTGCCACTAGTGCCATCAAACAGAACCGTTAGTATGAGCAGTCGACTGGGCTGGGCATGATAATGGCTTAACCATGAGCTAAGTGTTTGGAGCAGTCATTATCTTTGCAATAAATTACATATTTTGCTTTTAATATAGCTGGAGTGTAGTTAAAATCAATATTTTGATTTCACAACACTGACACATGCATAATCTCACTGTTATTAGATCAATACTATACAATATTTTGAAAGTTCTTGCACCTAGATGTTATTGAAGTGACACTAACTGAAAAAAGAACTGCTCAGCTGCTTGTAGCAATACTGAAGAAAAAAAAAAGATCTGCATAGTTATTCTAAACAAAAGGCTAATTTTTAATTGGGAATTTTTGGTTTTTGGTCCAGTGTAACAACAATGTTCCATTCCAAACAAGTACAAACTTGTAACAATTTTGTAACTATTAACTATAAGTAGAGTCTCATTTGTTTCCACTGACTGCTGGCCACATAATTGGTGGCCCTTCTATCAAGTAGCATTTTAGTATTTGGATGGGGACAACACAAGGGAATCAGAAGGGGAGGAAAAGGCAAACACTTAGAAAATGGTTTCATCCTTGATAATTACATGCAATGAAGCGTGACTCTGTAGGCAGCCCCTCAGAGAAGGTTGAGGTAATCAGTCAGTCACTGCGCCCTCTACTAGGGAAAAGGGGTCTGAGGTCATCGTTTCTGCTGCAAAACCTGCAGGTGCCCAATGCTGTGTGTGCGTCAGCTGCTCATGGCACTGCCTTTGTAATGACTCAGAAACTCAGAAATGAGAGCTATCGTTAGATATGCATTCATTTATGCTCATAAATTTTATAAATGTTACAATTATTATAGTGTATTGAAATACATGTTACTCTGGGGCAAGATCAAAAGTGGCACATCTTACCCCACTCTCCCCTATTATGTCATACTTTACAATTTTTGTGACAAAGCATAATAGTATACCACGTGAAACTACCTCAAACCCATATTTTCAAAATGAAAGTTAAAAATTACTGTTAGAGTAATGGAGACCTTTCATTATTGCTTTGTCATATTCACCTCTTATCCTTTCTAGACATCTTTTTCATTGAGCAGAACCCAGCTGTCAATCAAAGACGTCGCTGAGTGGACTCCAACCATGCATTTGATTTCATTTTCTACACAGCTAAAAATACAAGTCTAAAAATAGCAGGCTTGGTGATGAACGCTTTCCGCTCAAGGTGTGCAAAGCAGCTGAGGTGCAACGCGCTGACAGGACGCAGGCATATTCAGGAACGTGATATGACAGGGCATTTGGCGGGATTTAGCTGTGAGGGAAGAGAATCCATGCCATTTGATTAACCCCCTCTTCTCCCTAGCGAGTGTTTACAGTTTGATACTTAGACCCTTTCTTCCGCCTTTCCAAAAAGAAAAAAGGAAAATCAATATGGTGAGAGACACACTCACACATACACACACAGACAGACTCCACTGACTCAGCAAATGAGGATCAGTTGGTCAGAGAATTATTTCCCTCCACAGCATGAAAACAAGACTATATAAAGCAACCATTCTATCATGTGTGGAAGGGAAAACGCCAAGTATGTGGAGCTAAACAAGCAGAAAAGCTATATTTTAACATCAGCAAAGCATCCTGATACTTTTTAAAATGCCAAATACGAAAATACAATATACTTTGTTTTTCACACATCTCCAACACCTTTTTTCATACAGCTCCGGTTTTATAAAAGAAATGGGGAATGCTAATGATCACCCAGTCCAACTTCCATGACCTTGATTTGAAAAACATAATGAATAGTCCTTTTTATCTATTTACAACTCTCTGACGATTTCACACTTACAAATATCCACCTTGTACAAAATAACACCTTTAGGAACAAGATGACCAGATATCTGCATTTTTCTTATGATAATGACAGTGTAACTGTGTCTTTGGTTATTTTGTGTCTTAGTGATATTTGTGGCAGAACTGTGGGAGATCTGATATATGAGATTTCAAATAAGAAGGCAGATGTGAGGAAAAATGTCTCATATGTAGGATTCTGTCAGGAAGATAATGGAACATCTAACAACCGCTAAAAGCACCAATTGCGACTGTGAATGAGTGTGATATTGCTTTTGCACAGCAGTTCAATAAGCAACGAGTTAAAAATTGAGTAACTTACATTTTAGACACAATATTGCTAGGACCACTTTTGCTAACGTTAATAATTCAAAAGAAAACCATGGCAGCATCAACCACGTCTCCGAGGAACACTCAGCAGTTGTGTTTCATCACTGAATGAGTCAGTGTTTTGAACTAATTGGTTGAGTGAATGATTTAACGACTCACTTATGTGGTGTGTCCGAAATCACATACTACTACATTTGTACTACATTTGAATTCGAAATTTGTGACTCCTAAAAAAGTATGTTCTATATAGTATGAATGAAATTCGGATGTACTACGGATGTATGGTCATGTGACCTGCAGCATCAGTTGCTTGACTTCATTGCCATTTACAAACCCTCTCTCCAGGCCTCAAAGCAGATACAGAAAAGTAATGTGTCCATCAAATGCGCACTTCAGAACCTTGCCAGAAACGAGATTTTTCATCTACTGTTTTTCAAGTACTGTGTATACTATTTCGGCATACTCTTTTTCACATAACATATACTCATACATCGTTGCACCAGTTTGTGGTGATAGTAACCTGCAGAAAGACTAAAAATCCCCACCACTTTTTTGCCATGTTGAAAAATTTTGCTAGGGCACATTTTCTTCATATTTTTTTGTAATAATACCATGTAATAATACAATTTAGGCAGCCATTGTTAAATATATACATAAAATCGAACATCCAAAATCATTTTGTCCAAAAAACTACTTAATTTTAGTGAATTCAAGCTACACATTTTCTGTATCTGCTAATGCATTACCTGGAAATCAAACCTGTTACCTTACACAGATGAATAACGAACAGCTGATAATGTAAGAATCTCATAATATGAGACCTGACATCACCATCTTCTTATTAAGATCCTTGGTAGCCCACAGAATTATGTGTTATGTTGAATCTGTCCCTTCTGGCGGCAATGACCTCACTGATTCAAGCTTAATGAGTCAACAAAAGTGACAGTATTTTTTTTAAGCTTGTCATTGCCCACCGGTAGTTGATGTTTGTTAGCTCTATATAAATATCATGCAAGTGCTGACCCTTTTTAACCTGAACTTGTCATGTGTATGGAGCCCTTTAAGGGACATGGTGGTAGGAAAAATTTGGGTTCTCTCGCAAAACTTTTGCGTTCCTTCGCAAAGATATTTGCGTTCTCTCGGAAAACCATTTGAGTTCGGACAAACTCGTCCTGTTTACTTTACAGCTTGCAGTGGTTACAGCTTATATGTTCATAGTGTTTTAATTTTGAACTCGGACTAAAATAAATAAATTAATACGTCAGTGCTTAGTTCAAGGCACGGTTTTGGGACATAATAAAACGCTTAATGTGGCTTAATGTTTTAAAACAGTGACATTGGAGGACCAAATTCAATAATAATAAAAACTGATCAAATTATTATGCTAATATTAATAACCTTATTATTAATAATATTATTAAGCAGAATATCCCCGAATATGAACGCAACGCCCTGCACGTAAGCTTTTTCTCCCCCATAAAATGCTTAAGGTAGGCTAATGACTGAAAACTGTGATTTAAAAATACCAAATCCGTTGCATTCATATTCTGGGCTATTCTGCTTTATTAATAGTAATATTATTAATAAGGTTATTAATATAAGCCTAACAATTTTATTAGTATTTATTATTCTCGAATTTGGTCCTAATGTCACTGTTTTAATACATTAAGCCACATTAAAGCATTTTAGAATGTCCCAAAACTGTGCCTTGAACTAACCTGACTGTATTTCTTTATACTTGAGTCCAACTTTATGAACCGCTCCATTGTGAACATACGAGTATACGAACCTTTCATTAGCCTACCTTAAGCATTTTCTATGGGGAAGAAAAGGCTTAACGTGCAGGGAGTTGCGTTCATATTCTGCTTTATTAATAGTAATATTATTAATAAGGTTATTAATGTAGCCTAATAATTTTTATCAGGATTTATTATTATAGAATTTAGTCCTCCAATGTCACTGTTTTAAAACATTAAGCCACATTAAGCGTTTTAGAATGTCCCAAAACCGTGCCTTGAAATAAGCACTGACTGTTTTACTTTGTGTCAAAGTTCAAAATAAAACTCTATGAACCGCTCCATTGTGAACATACCAGCTGTAACCACTGCAAGCCAAGTAAACAAGAAGCGTTTGCTCAAACTCAAATGGTTTTGCGAGAGAATGCAAAAGTTTTGCGGGAGAACGCAAAACATTTGAAAAATAGTTTTTCCTCCCACTCAGAATTTTTTCCACTCACCCCAAATTTTTCCCACCACCATGTCCCTTAAAGGCCTCCGTACGTGTGTCCGTGTGTGTGTGTGTGTTGGGGGGGGGGGGGGGGGGGGATCTGAGCAAATAAAGCCATGTGGCTCTAAATTAAAACTGAACCACCACTCATTGTAACCCAAGATACATCCCATGGTTAACAACAGAGCCCAACCCTCACCTTGGACTCAAAGAAATAAATAATTCATATCATGGAACAGCAAATATGATGACAGCTTCTTAAACGCCAGGCTTTCTAGGTGCTCAATTAGCCTTTGGAGACCTTGATAGCTAAACTAATTAGTAATCTGCACAGCAAAACCCATGACGGATCAGTGTGACGTACAGTTACACACCAACAAGCCATTATAATCTTGATTCATTTGAATAACTCTACTTATATTGAGAGTTTCTCATCTTCATCCAACAGCATTCATGCCTGATGACCTGGCCACAAGTTGATTTTCCTCGAACAACAGGGGCCTGAATGCCAGGCATAAAATCTGTCTGTTAAAATAGTGCATATCTGTGAAAAGCACTTCACACGTTCTCCCTGTTTCATCACCAAACACATGGTGCTTTTCAAGCATGCTGCCACGGCACAGAAGACAACCGAGAGACGACAGACGAGAAGAATTAATAACGATCTGGCCAAATCTTCTGGCCCGGTAAGAGCAAACAAAACTGAATCTCTCTGTCCGTGCATGCTTTCAAACAAACAGCAAGAAGATAACTGAGATGTTTTGATAAACAGGATCTCAGTGCTTTAGACGTCCTTCATCCCATTAGCATGCTGCAAGCAGTGTGCATTTCATGCAAAACCGTGAAATTTGCAGGGGCCAGCATTGAGCATTCTGTAGATAACATTACACGCCTTTGATCCGGCTTCGTCCCTCATCATCTACAGCTCATTCAATGGGCTTATTTACAGATGTGATCAGGCACCCTGTGGAAAGATCCGCCAGTCAGCTCTCCAGATCGATACAGCATTCCCTCCTAATGGAAAGGCTTCGTCACCTCCTTTCAAGCACTGTAAAATACTCACACCTGAAATGCCAATTAATGCTTTTGTAAACAGCAATAGTCTTGACATATGGGCGCACTGAGAGGATAACATCACTTCATGAAGGTTTTAAACGGCAGTTGAATATGAAGGCAAGACTTTTAATTAGTGTGAGGAGCTTTAAACCTCCACCCCGGGTCTACAGCAACATCCAATGCTGCTTCACAGTGCTTATTTTAAATAGTACACAATGACAAAGTAACAGTTGTATATATCTTGAAATCCTATATTCAGCCCGACAGCGTTGGAAGTGGACCAAACTGAGCTCATGGGGTTTGTGCTGGAAGACCTCGTGGCATTTCAAATCATCTGTTCAGCAGAAACTCTGGATTAAAGTATCTCAAACGGCCATTTATAGCAACTTAATACAGTTCTCAAGGTGAAAAGTAAAACCTTTGCAAATGATTTACAGATTTACCTGCCATGTCATTGAAGAGCTTTGTACAGGTGTTTAAGAGAGAGACAAAAGTCACATCCTTATTTATTCCCAAATTCACTACACCTTCCACTTACCCATCTTCCATTTCAAATTTGGGTCAGTCTCTTTAAATGAGCTGCGATGCCAAAATCTATTGTTAAACTGAGCTCAGATGCCTGAGCTCTTTTTCTTTCTCTCTTTATTCAGCACATTGAGGCAGGTTTGTTGGAATTAAATTTTGTGCTACTTTCCTCCATCTTAACCAAAATAACAGACGTCTTTAACAGACAGAACTGAATAGTGCATTACCCTGCAAACAAACACTGAGTGCGATGGAATGACATTGTATACTTACCAAATGATGTCCAGGGAACAAACGCTCTCCTCTCCCCGCTTTAAATCCGTAATTCAGCTGGATAAGAATCCTACGTTCATGCCCTGCTGAGGTTATTTAAGGAAACGAACTGTTCTCTGGTTGTTGACACAGTGAGGGACAAGCATCGGCTGCTGAAAGAGCGAATCGCTGCGGCTCGCGCGGAGGCAACGGAGGCAGAGCGCGCGGTGATGCTGCCTTTTCTCTATCACAACCATCCCAGCCTTCATCCACACACACACACACACACACACACACACACACACACACACACACACACACACAAGCACAGCTTTCGCGCTGAATTCATTCACAGAGCACCATCTTCTGGCAGTACATGAACATGTTTTACACACCTGTCCTTTATTCGGCATAAATTATTTTTACTAATAGGCTACCCTTCTTTTGTAACACATTTAATGAAGCGTATGAATTTGATTTATTGCTAATTTAGACTGTAGAATTGTGTTTTATGATATTTGGACATTGTTTAAATTAGGCTATTAGGCTAGCTAAATTTTCAGTGCTTATTAATTTTGATACCCCTGAGTATTGTTTTGGTTAATATTGCTTTTACTTTATATTTATGTGTTATATTTATTTTGTGTTAATTTTGTACGTTCATTGGGCAATGTACTATATGTTTACCATAGGCCTATAGACTAGCTAAATCTAAAAACACACTGCAAACCCGCAAAGGATTATCTAGATTCTAGAACCAATACATGCTAGATGCTAGAGAATGAAATCACAATCTATTTTGAACATCTTTCAGTCAAATTTGCAATCCTGGTTTTAAATTGACAACAATTGTGTGTTATATAGCCTAGTAGGCTATAGTTTCAAGGGCGCTGCTGGAGTTTCTCGGCCGCCTGGACAGTAAATTGGCTCGGGCTCCCTCTATATAAATCGCGTTCCGGGCCTCCCTGTATATTTTGGTCGTGTATATATGCACGTGCTTTCTGTCACAAGGGATACAGTAAACGCGCTTTATCTGCCGCGCATGCGCATCGAGGTCCTTCGAGTGCAGGTGACATCATTCTTTTGGAGCTGAGATGCGTCTTTTGTGCTCCAGACCCACTACTACATGGTTAGTCTTTGTTCTGTAATGATAATTTAATAGCATATTCTCATCATGAATGTGAACGTGCCCCATTAGCCTCATTGCCTTATACACAAACTGACAAATACAAACCTACACTAAAAAATATTAACTGGAGTGAAAAGTGTGACATCTAGCCCCGGCGTTCTCTCTCTGTGTACCAGTATTCTGATGACTACTCATATTGATCAATACAGCAAGTCCAAGTGATCGCCCTGTCTTGTAGGTAGCCTATTGAAAACATGGAATTTCTTTGTCATGCAAGTTAGCACTTCTGTATAGGCTAGATATGGTATTAAGTAGGTTATTTGTGAAGCTTCACACTGTCAGACAAAAGCGCCATCTTTTGGTCGTTGTGGAAGCATGAAACATTTGCCACAGTGTCATTCGTTGACCGTCAAGAGTTTACAGCAGTTCAAGTAAGCAACGCTGGTTATGCAAGGCTGACCACTGGTCAGTGGTTCCCCTGTGGAAATGAATCACTTTGGGTGGACTCTGACAATGACAAGGATAACTTTCAGCTGAATAATTAGAAACAGGCTTTGACGTTCTTGATGAAGCAATACAACTTCCCAGTTCCCAGCAGGGCTCTGATCAGTGGCGGCGTTTCACAAAACCACAGGGTATGGCGGGAAAAAAGTGAAAAAAATTAAATAATTAAACAACACTGCGTCGTTAGCTTTGGTATTGTATCAGAGACTTGCACTTAATATTATATGAAAATCAAGCTCAAATGGAGTTAATGTTTTTGACCAGAGAATGACGGAGATGGAGTGTTTTGTCTGTCCTAGAACGGCTGTAACTGTTATCTGAGGCGGCAAGTGCATTGCATTATATGCTTTCATCAAATTTTACAGGTTATAACGTTGATTGTAGCTATATGGGCGCTTAGTTTTTCTTGTTGTTTAATACACTTGGCCAAAATCTCAAATGAAGCGCTTATGCACAGGATATTTAAAATTTACACAAGTAGATAGGCTATAGACGGCAAATAACTAATTCTTCTTCACTCTTCAAACACACAAAAACATTAGCCTTTATAGACATAGTGTTTGAGTAAAGAAAACGCTGTACTATTCAAACATCAATTATTTATTTTCCCTTTCATTGCGAAAAAGCAGAGATCTGTCTCCTCCAGGCTGTGCGCGGCGCGTCAATCTGAAAGGAGGCGGGGTGAAGTTACGAGGTTTCGCTGAGAGCTTGATGATCCAATGGCGTTTACTGACAAGTTGTTTTTAATGCTTATCACTGGTTAACTATTTTTAAAACCCTCTGATTTAAAATAATAAAAACGAATTATAATAGACTCAAGTTTGGATAATTTTTCACAGCACCCCAGCAAACAGGTTAATGTGGGGCCCACATGGGTTTCACATGGGCTACAGGGGTACAGAGTGGGCATGGGCTCAAAATGGGCATCTTATCTGGGGCCCACTTGGGTGGCCCAGCTAGGACCCACATGGGGTGATTACATGTATATATATATATATGCACATATGTGTCTTTAAAATTATTTTTGTTGTTGTTTTGACACTTGGATTACTTTAATCAAAATAAAAAAAATAAAAAAAGCCCCTCCTTTTTTTTATTACAGTCTATGATTCCAACACTCATTCTACCCAATTTTCCACTGACATTTAGCCCAAAAAAAGCTGCCACTTTAATTGTGCTGACAACTCGAGATCTCCCGAGAGATCCCATTCCCCACGAAATCAAGCTACCGCGAGATGCAGCCCTGCCTCGATCTGCATGCAGTGTGGATCCCGCGAGATTTAATTCAGCAATTCCCATCCCCCACGCAGCATGCGCTGCATCGCGCCGACGCCATTACTACTCTCTGACTGCTTTTGCTGTAATTTTCGAGAGAAGACGGTTCCCGTCAGTGTAACCAAGGTAAGAATTACAATTTTAAAACTGAAAATGTAGAGCATGTAATTACATTGTTTACAAACCATGATGTTAACCGAAATATAGTTTGGCTTGCGTCACGTTAGAATTTAGACTTCATACTCAGATCGCGCCATATTTTTCCTCTTATTTCTGGCGCCAATGTCTAACGTTAAACGATAATGCTGTATTGATGTTCCCTACGCCCTCTAAAACAAACAAACAAACAAACAAACAAAAACACTAAAAAAGCTCAAACTGCAAAGTTTGGCAGCGGGCTGTGTGCTCACGAAGATTACGACGACGATGTGAAATGGCTTATAGCAGAGAAGCTAACATTAGTGTAAATAAGGTACGTTAGCCTGGGACAGATCTCCATTTGAACAGTAAACAAGGCTGTTGTACTTTTAACGATAAATAAAATACAATAATAGTACAACAATATTTAATATTTATCATGCAAACAGGAGTTTCTGCCTTATATAAATCTGCAACAGTTTGCATTCGGGTGTTATTACAAATCATACAAATTATGACTATACAAATGTTTTTGCCTAAATTAGAATTTAAATTTTTTTTTTAAGTAATAAGTATTTTTCTTACAGAAAGTAATCGGATGGTCTTGGATGTTGATGCAGTGGAGCAGAAATTGGCAGACCCCACCTTCCAGAAACAAGTGGTATGTTCTAACATAACCATTTAGCAGGTTCACAGGGCTGAACGTTAACGTTTTTGCACCTAAGTTACAGTACTGTGCAGAAGTTTTAGGCCACCATTTTGTTTCTTTCATTTTTTTAATACTGCCTATAAATTAGTAAACGAGAAGAATGAGGGCTTTCCTTTTGGACCACCCCTTATCAAGAGAGTTCAATTTTGTTAGCCGGCATGGAAAGTGAGAGTTTTGGGGGCTCAAACTGCTTGAAGTTGTATAAGGTATGTTTACTTGCTGTTGGATTATTAACGTTCATGTTAGGGGTTGACCGATTATCGGCGCCGATATTAAGCATTTTTATGATTATCGGTATCGGTCATTTTCAAAACCGATGCGCCGATAAAATTATTTAATTTTGAAACGCGCTATTTGGCTCTGATGCAGCCTGTCAGAACTCACCACTCTGTGGCCTAGAGCAGTCTCCGCCCACTGCGCATCTGATTTGTTGGGAGTCACGAGTCAGACCAATCAATGTGGAAGAATAAGGCACTCTTACACTGAAAGCGTTTTCTACAGTTTCAGTGATCATGCATCAGTTGTCTCTCAAAGGCAGCAGCAGACGTTGCTCAAGTTGAAATAAATCACAATACACTACACTGAAGTTGCAAAACACTTCAATATTATCTATGCATGGTTACATTTCCCCAAGCTGTTTAACTGTAGTACAGTATTCATAGGCTTAATCATGAAGCATACAGTGGCCCCACTTTTAACTCTCTCTTTATATTGCCCTTATTGTAGATGGATGCATGGAGGATGACAAGAGTAAGAAGTGCAATCAACACCAGGGAAGGCAGTTTTTGTCAGAGCCATTGTTATTCTTAATTTTGACATAAATTTTCATTTTTACATCAGACATAATATATCGGTTAAAAATATCGGTTATCGGTCCACCTGGTCTGTAATAATCGGTATCGGCATCGGCCCTGAAAAACACATATCG
Source organism: Acrossocheilus fasciatus (assembly GCA_036784905.1). Taxonomy (NCBI): domain Eukaryota; kingdom Metazoa; phylum Chordata; class Actinopteri; order Cypriniformes; family Cyprinidae; genus Acrossocheilus; species Acrossocheilus fasciatus. The sequence continues at coordinate 16,319,146 of CM071961.1, forward strand.
GTCGACCCCTAGTTCATGTGCAAACAGAGGTTATTTGGTAGAGTTGAGTTTGTTCTTCATAAATCAGTGGAATCAAATCAGTTTGATTGAATGCAAATAATTGTCCATATTTGGACAAGCAATACCCCAAAATTATGAGAATATGAACCAGGTGTACTGCTTATTTTAGTGATAAGTAACTTCATTTGTGGTGAAGCGATCACAAAAAGAGTTTATAATAAATAACATTCAAACTTTATTAAAGACAAGTACACTAATACAAGTGAAGTGGTAATAAAATAAGAACAAATAAAGACATCAGATGCAAAAACCGTCTGGAATTTTCAGGCTCTTATGTTTATGTTCAGTTATTTCACTGTAATGGCAATGAATTGAATGATGACCTATATTTGCCTGATAAAAATTATTTTTTTTAAAGAAAATTTCAGATGGACATATTTTGACATTTGTGATTAAATGAGACAAATAATTTTTTTGTGTGAACTATGCCTTTAAATGTTGCCCTGTGCCCTTGTTTACACACATCCATTTATGATAGAATATTATATCCGATACCATTATTGTACATCCTGAAAAAATGTAAAAATTGAGATGACTGCTTATTTATTGCAAGGGCTTAAATATGGAATTTAATCTATCTTTAATACTTTTGATGTGCTTTACAGGAAGCTTGAAAAAAATTATCTTAACCAAATTACCAGAAAAGAGGCAGAAAAGTCAGCGTCAAAGTGGCTAATCGGTGACGGGGGGAAACCGTTCTGCGAAGTCACGTAGTAGAAAGCAAAGTTGGTAAGTCTTAAGATATTCATGATTATTAAATGGAAATACAATCTTTAAAAAGACAAGAATTGTCTGTTTTAACTGAAAAAGTGGCACAGTGGTTCATTAATTGTTGTCTTTTCAAAGGGCCGTTGGGAGAGCGAGGACAGAGGTGTGAGGAGCTGCACGGTTGGTTTGTTTGTTTGTGAAATAATGTATTTTAGAGTTTTCAGATACGTGTATACAAACGACACAAGTTATTCCAAATAATGTTTGGCTGGAGCTTCACTTTAACTTTTTTTAAGATGCTTATGTTTTATAAAGTTGTAAATACACAAGTTATAATGGTCATGTTCAAATTATTCCAACCTTGTTTAAAGCATGCAGAATACAAGTTATGAAGATTTTTTTTTTTATACAAGAAATAAAGTTTCTTAAAATTAACTTTTTTTTTATACTTGTTTTATAAAGTTGTAAATGTACAAGTTATAATAGTAATGTTTAAATTATTCCAAATAAACTTTGCTTAAAAGCATGAACTACTGGTTTCTGTTTATTGAATACCTTTAGCATTTTAGTGGATTTAATGTAATGTTTGTATTTAGGGGTGTACTGTAAAATAAGGTAACCCAAACAGACAAATGTTAGCCCATGTGTATACTTGTTGTGGCCCATAAGAGACCTACATAAGACCTAGCTGGGTCCCATCACTAACCCATGTAGGCAGACTCATATAGGCACCAAATGGGAGCTACCTGGTTAACCCGTATGGGCCCTATATGGAGCCCATCATCAGCCCATCTGGGCCACCATGGAAACTGAGGACAAAATTAGCTGGGTCCCAGTTGGGTAGCCCAGATGGGCCCCAGATATCGGCCCAGTTGCAACCCCTATGGGCCCCACATGGATATGTTGACTGGGACCTGACTGGGCTAGGGTATGGCAACTGGAAAACGCCGCCCCTGGCTCTGATTAATAAAATGATGAATAATAAATGATTTCACTCAGCTCTCCAAAGAGATTGTAGACTTTGTCTTCACTCTAAAAAAAACATTGGGTTAAAAACCCAAAGGCTGGGTAAATATAGGACAGAACCCATGTTGGGTTAATTTTACCCAACTAATGAGTTTATTAATTTTTACTTTATTACTAGCATATATTTTTACATCATTCATTAAATAATGTTTACAGATTAACTTAAATCCTCTAAACTTTTCTAAAATACTCCACACAACCACTGCTTTGCGTGATAACTTCCTTTATTTTCCTTTCCCTCCTAAAAAAAGCAAAACAATAGAAGCCCAATAGAAACCATCACAGAAATTCCAGTGGTTTCCATTAAAATACCATTATAAACCATTAGCTTTTTCCAGTAAAACCATTACAAAATTCCTTTTTGTAGTGTGTTTTGGGCATTTTTCCAATAGGATTTAACATCCCACCAATAGAATCCATCACATACCAGTAGACACCATTATAGTTTCCATTAAATACAATTCCCATTATGGACAGCACAGGAGCAACAACAAAAAAGGACTAGAACAGTAATACCATATTTTTAAAGGAATAATTCACCCAAAAATGAAAATTGTGTCATTATCTACTCACCCAAACAGCTGAAGGTATTGACTTTCACAGTATTTTTTTTTTTTTTCATATTGTGGAATCCAGGTGAAAAAAAGTGCACTTCCATAGTGCACTTAAATTGCTCTATTTTCACACATTAAATTTGTACTTAATATATATATTAAAAAAATATTTTTAGCACTTCTTAAGATGATCTTAAGAACATCTAAGTGTACTCAACTGTGCTATTTTGAGACACCATGAATTTGAACTTAAATGTGTTTTTAATATACTTTCTCTGTATTAAAAATGAATTTAGTTAACACTTGTAGTACACTTGAGTGTAACAGTGTATAAAAGATGGGATTTGTTTGAATCTATTTTTGTTGTCAGGACGAAAATAGACCGAACGTAAGTAACTCAACTTTAACTTCTTGTTTATTGAATAAAATTTACATGGATTTTGCAAGAGTAGTAACTTTTTGCTCCATTAGTCAAATCCTTCTCATAAAGTGAGAAGGATTCTGCTGCCATGCACCAGATCAGTCTGATTCCCGAACGAGCAGTTCCATTCATTCGGTTTATTGAAAAGATTCTGCTCAAAATGTTTTGCTAAATATGCTGTTAGTATTATTTATTTTATATATTAGGGCTGAATATAGAATGATTGAGATAAATTAGCTTTAGTACTTTAGTATTTCAAAAAGTGCAGAAAGAAAGATTGCTCCCTTTTAACCTGCTCATGTACACAAACCTGTAAAATGATATTGCAGACATAACTTAATAAACCTCCAAATAACCATCATACTTCACATATACAGTCATCTTTTTTATAGCATGATCAGTCAGGTTGTAAATCATGCTTTCAAAGCTTCCAAATAATGAGTCATAAATTCTGCCGAATACTTTGCTTCTTTCAACACTTTGTACCACTAAATGCCAAAATCATGGAAATACCTTGATAAATATTTGCTTATGAGGTAAAATGCCAAAATAACTCCTTAAAATGTACCAATAGATCTCAATTAGATTCTCAACATATTTAAGTAAACTATAAGCCTCTTTTTCATGACACAGTCTGTGACGTAGTAATATGCACACTTAATACTGTAATTTACTTACTTTTGTTCAGCCTCTAAATGAGCTAATTGTATTCAAAAGTTTTTAGGGATGCCCTGCAGAAGAAATAATTTGCACGGAAAAACAAACAAACACCTGAATTGGTTTTTTATTTATTTAAAATATTTTATAATCATTATTTTTGGACTAATTCATTACAAAATTTAGTACACATACATAACATAAGTTATATGTCTTGTAAAATGCATATTGTAAAATGCGGTACTGTATCATTGCAGAGTTTACAGGAATTGGTTTGGTTTCTCTTTTACCAACCTCTGCTTTTTCTCACTTGTCTGGGCAGGAAAGTTGCAGATTTGGTTGACAGAATTACATGTATTTCTTTCACTCTTGTGTCTGTTTGGCTGGGAATTTGAGCTGGCAGAATTTAAAAGTGCCTCAGAGTCATGGGAAGGTATTCAACATTCATATGCAGCATATGAAAGCTTCCCTTTCATGGTTTAAGTATTTGCGTAATATCGTAACAACAAAAGTTGTTTCAATTCAGCAGAAAATGTACTGAACGATACTTTACAATCATGTAAAATAGAGTAAAACAACATGTACAATTCAGAAAGTAACACTATCGGTGACTACCTGCAACTGTGTGCACTGATTCATAAACCACAAGATACTGTTAAAACAAAAACTGCCGGATAAATGAATTGCGTTATCTGTGTGAGGGGATGGGTGTGTGTCCTATGTGAATCACAGTTGAAGGGTGTGGTGATATCTTCCTTCTTGACTTGAACAGCAGAAAAGGGAAGGAAGATTCCAATGTTCCATTCAGAGAAGAGAGTGACGTGTATGTTTGTGTATAAATAAATGCACTTTTTGGTCACTATGTAATTTCCATACTTCCATAGTTTTATTTGTGGTATAAACCTTAGACTTAACTAATATAATGTAATAATATTGATTTGTGCTATTCTTTAAATAAGACCGTATCATACACATGAAACCAGTTCAGCTAAGTAAGAAATCTTTTTTTTTCTCCTGGGACAACAATCACTTATATATGTTCAGTCATTATACAAAAATATTTGCCATGCCTGATCAATCAGAATCTTAACTTGTGGGATCTAACTACAGTTCTCCACCTATTTACCTGCCTAAACCCCAGTGTTACATTACATTTTTACAGCTCACACAGTAAGAACAAAAAAATAAAAAAACAAAATCACCAATACTGTCACAAACAGAGACGTGAACCAGAGGTGAGTGAAAGACAAGTGTGTTTATTGACTGGAATGAAATATGGAACTTGGTGAGTGTGGCTTGGGTGAGTATCTTGATGATAGAGCGAGTCCAAATGATCCTTTGCAGAGAGTAGTCTTAATCCTCTGAATACAGGGAGAAGCCGATCGGGAACCAGGAGACTTGGATATCCTTCGCGGGGAATCGTTGGAGAGACGGGAGAAAGTCTGCGAGACAACAGGTAAGGATTTGCACAGGTAAGTATTAGCGGAGTCAGGTTACTGTTCCAAGGGTGAACCGTAGACCAGACGATGAATGTCAGAGAGCGTGGGAGTTTTATGCGAGTGATGATGAGGGTGAGCAGGTGCAGGGGTTTAGAACTCAGGTGACTGTGATCTGGTGATTGCTGTTGACGACGGTGACTGTGACTCTCTGACAAATACCTTTTCTGTTAAGTTTTCAGACATTTCCTTCAACCCTAAGTTGTATTTGCATGCTATGAATATTTGACACATGAATATTTAACTCTGTGTGGATCTGATCTAATAACTCACCATTTACAGGTACATCTCAATAAATTAGAATGTCGTGGAAAAGTTCATTTATTTCAGTAATTCAACTCAAATTGTGAAACTCGTGTATTAAATAAATTCAATGCACACAGACTGAAGTAGTTTAAGTCTTTTGTTCTTTTAATTGTGATGATTTAGGCTCACATTTAACAAAAACCCACCAATTCATAATCTCAACAAATTAGAATACTTCATAAGACCAATAAAAAAACATTTTTAGTGAATTGTTGGCCTTCTGGAAAGTATGTTCATTTACTGTATATGAACACAATGCTTGGTAGGGGCTCCTTTTGCTTTAATTACTGCCTCAATTCGGCGTGGCATGGAGGTGATCAGTTTGTGGCACTGCTGAGGGGGTATGGAAGCCCCGGTTACTTTGATAGCGGCCTTCTGCATTGTTGGGTCTGATGTCTCTCAGCTTCCTCTTGACAATACCCCATAGATTCTCTATGGGGTTCAGGTCTGGTGAGTTTGCTGGCCAATCAAGCACAGTAACACCATGGTCATTGAACCATCTTTTGGTACCTTTGGCAGTCAAGTCCTGCTGGAAAATGAAATCAGCATCTCCATAAAGCTTGTCAGCAGAAGGAAGCATGAAGTGCTCTAAAATTTCCTGGTAGATGGCTGCGTTGACTGTGGACTTCAGAAAACACAATGGACCAACACCAGCAGATGACATGGCAGCCCAAATCATCACTGACTGTGGAAACTTCACACTGGACTTCAAGCAACATGGATTCTGTGCCTCTGCACTCTTCCTCCAGAGTCTGGGACCTTGATTTCCAAATGAAATGCAAAATTTACTTTCATCTGAAAAGAGGACTTTGGACCACTGAGCAACAGTCCAGTTCTTTTTCTCCACAGCCCAGGTAAGAGGCTTCTGACGTTGTCTCTGGTTCAGAAGTGGCTTGGTAGCCCTTTTCCTGAAGACGTCTGAGCTTCAGCTTCAGTCCACTCCTTGCGAAGCTCTCACAAGTGTTTGAGTCAGCTTTGCTTGACAGTATTCTCAAGCTTGCGGTCATCCCTGTTGCTTGTGCACCTTTTCCTACCCAAATTCTTCCTTCCAGTCAACTTTGCATTTAATATGCTTTGATACAGCACTCTGTAAACAGCCACACCTTTCAGTAATGACCCTCTGTGACTTACCCTCTTTGTGGAGGATATCAGTGTTCGTCTGACATTGCCAAGTCAGCAGTCTTCCCCATTATTGTGGTTTCAAAGAACAAGAGATACCTGGAATTTATACTGTAGGGATGGTCATTAATTGAAACTCAAATGTAAATATTGTAATATTTTGAGGTACTGATTTTTGACTTTCATGAGCTGTAAGCGCTAATCATCAAAATTAAAACAAAAAACTTTTGAAACGTGTTACTTTACATGCAATGAATCTAAAATATATGAAAGTTTCACTTTTTGAAATAACTTACAAGAAAAAAATGAACTTTTTCACGACATTCTAATTTATTGAGATGGACCCGTATGTCTGACCCCGGAGAACCATCTGAACTAGCTTTAGTCTGGATGTTTGTGTGGCCTAAACATAATGGACAGTACAAAAGGAGTGCAGCAATACAATGGACTCTTTTACCAACTACAATAACTACTGTTGTGAAGGAAGGCTCTGAAGTTCTTTCCCACGATATAGGAGGGAAGAGACATGGATAAATCTATTATTTTGTTTCAATACTCAATAAAAGGACTCAATTGTCTACAGAGAAAAAACTCTGACATCAAGCCATAGACAAGATCAAACAAAGAAAGAATAAGGAAGTAACATTCCAACAAAAATCCAAGCATGACACAAATTAAAAACTAAATAACCAATACAATTTCAATGCATACTCTGGCGAACATAAGGCAAAATCATTTGAATGCACAGAAAGACCCACAACGGTGCATGCCATCAGAAACCACCTGAAACGCGTCCTATATTGCCTTATGATTGGCCCCGATTGGCTCATTGAATATCACAAGACATGGCTCTCTGGACCAAACTAACGAATCCTGCTTTTACCATATGTTCAATATTTCACCGACTCTCTTGAAGAATTTGTAGAGGAAGCTTGGGAAGTGTTTGTTGAGGCCTTTGAAGAAGTAGTCATGGGAATTGGAAATATGTGCTATATGCATTCAGGGGATTGTTGGGATTGATCCTCATATGCTTTTGTATGTGGATGCTTGTTCGCTGATGCGTCTCGTATCTGCTTGCAAATTTTCTAAAACTGGTCTTTGGAGTGAAATCTGGAGCTCCGCTTCCCTTTCATTATATCCTGTCGAGTGGTTCTGATCAGTTAATAATCAATATTTATCCTTCTAAGTATTACAAATACCAAGTTCTGTCACGAAACTCAAGATGGTGCAGGCAGATGGGTCCTTAACGCAAACTGATAATATTCAGTGTTAGACTACATCCACACGAAGCCAGAGCTTTCCCTATCCGATCTTTTTTCACCCTAGTCTCAAGAAATATTTGCGTACACACGAAACCATGAAACCGACACAACCAGTATGTGGCGCTGTAATTCTGTCACAGAGATACACTAAAAACAGAGACAAAGACTTGGACTATATGTGCATAAACCTTGTGCACGGTATACAAACGAACATGGAACAATACATTTATTAATCTGTGTTAATGTTAGGTAATAAAAAGACAATCGTTCAGTGTTTGTTCATGTTGTTGTTGCTGTTACATGACACAGCGGTGTCTGACTAAGGTCGAGACGTGGGGTGATGACATCATCGTTTCACAAAATATACAGATTGGCTGTACACACGAAAACGCAAGGGTGTCATTTTCAGATTTATACACTCTGTGATCTGGTTTCACAAAATAGTGGTTTCACTCTCCCAAAATGCCAGATCCGTCTGGACGAAACGCCAATCCGATACTAAATTTTTGTGTGTACAGCTAAACTCATCTCCATGTGGACGGGGCCTTAAACTACTTGACACAAGCTGATTGGTTGATGTTGTATACGCAGCCACTGAGCTTGCTGCTTTACATTAAAATGGCTGGTTAGGATTCACTAGAGCAGACCCTCCACCTTCCCTAGCTCCACCTGTATAGATCTGCTTCTAGTTATATATGCTATTTGTGCAGCAGCAGTATGCCTTAAATCTTCAGAGAGTCATCACGACAGAAATGATTTACAGAAATGTTATATGATAATGAAGGTTTAGCATTAGGAGTCTTCATCTTTGAGTGTGATGTTTCTCTATGTTCTTATTTCTTGCAACAAAAAATATATTTTTAACCCTCCTGCTGACCAGCCACATAGGTGGATGCTTGTCACACAGGCCCTTCTTTGTGTGACCACACCACAATTTTAAGCACTCATGGACTAAAGAATAACATTTTTTTGAACCTCTGACTGTGAGAAAGTATATTTTATCACTATGTTTGGGTAAGTTTCCAGATCTAACTAGAGCTCGGGGAACTTCAACCTTGAAGAAGCTTGGGCTAAATACATCGCATTTTGTCTAGTAAGGTCGCTAAGCATAACAAGAGTGGTGACACTCCCTTGGCGGGTGGCACTCCCTTCAACCTTCACACCGATATGCCGGAAATTAAACATTCTGGTCCCCGCACACAGCAGGGAGTTAATGTTGTTTTTGTTCAGCTAGCAAATTGTTCATTATAAGCTTCCTCTACGAATTGTTCAACAGAGATAGTGATCATCCAGGCTAAAGCTAGTGCAGATGGTTCTTTGGGGTTAGACATAAACGGCGAACCGTTAGATCAGAGCCACAAAGAGTTCAATGACAAAACTGTGATTAGATCAACACAAGTTAATGATTCTGTGGTCAAATATTTTTTTTTATTTTTTTTTAAATGACCACTGTATGGGATGTCCAGTCTTCTCCATTCATAAGCTTGTTTCCTCATTGGGACCAAAAAATGTTGCCAAAAGGACAAGGATTGTGGATAATGCTGTCTTTGTGGGAACATTTTTTCCCCATAACATAGGGGGTATATCTAAACACACATACAAATACACACCTATTCTGTTAAGTTTACAGACATTTCCTTTAACCCTAAAATGCAATACAATGCAATGTGTAATTCAAATTGATAAAACAACACAGAAAATTCCTTCATATTAAAGCAGTACATTATGTCTTGTTGTTTGAATTTTTTTTAAGGTCAGGGAACACAGGGAAACGTTTGATTTAAATTGTAATCATTGACTAAAGGTGTTACATTTGCACATTAAGTGTTGTTCTAGACTTAAATGCTAAGCAAATGAAGAGGAAGGTGAATTAGTGCTTTGACTGTTAAATACCAAATGCAGAAGGTATTCTCTGTGCTTGTGTAAACTGTTTAAATATGTGGCTGGAAACATTTCAAAAGTTTGTGAACTTGTTGATACTTAAAATGTATAATATTTCCACCTTCAGATTTTTGGATCAACAGGCTCTTTAGAATAAACAAATGTTTAGTTCACTCAGTGGCATGCACAGACCTCCGGAGGGGCAGGGGAGAAATTGCGGTCCAGTAATCCACTGAGTTCACTTAAATTTTCTTTAAATATCTTAAGTGAGGGATTTATGATGGAGGAGACACTAGAGAAAGTTATGAGCAACCATTCCTACAGTCTTAAATTAATGCTGAAAATCCAAACATTTGTTAATGAGTAACAGTGACACCTTGACACTCATCAGTAAAACCAATATGCCAGTAAAGTAATGCACTGTAACTACAGTAAGGTGATATAAGGTAAGCACAAGTATGCTAGATGTATGTGGTAATTGGATATTACACTTAAGGCTACCATGCCTTTCAGAGGCAATTATGTGAATTATTTTGTGCCTGTTTGTGATGCCAAAACAAACTATGACTTACACCTCAGGTACTTCAGGAAGTGCCAAACCCTACACGAACCCTTATCATTAGGTAGGTGGAATTTGTAAACAGGATACAGGATACTTTGTTTGCATTTCAAACCTTCTGTCCAACCACATGGCTATATTTGAGCATTGGACATTTATAGTTCAATCAATTGCTGATGGTTAAAACCAGTCCTCCTTGCTTTTTTATCATGTAATATTTTGTTTGATCTAAAAATTCAAAATACAGATGTAAAATTTAATTGTTTCAAGTTGACTGCAAGACAAAAGTGCATTGTTTAATTTGTTCACTGTTAGAAAATCACCCAAACTTTCCATTTCATTTCAAATATGATGAGTATAAGTTCAATGATAGTTAGCTTATATTTGAGAGCATAAGACACCATAATTAATCAAACCATTTATGTGTTTTGGAGGGGAAATTTGTGGTTTGGCTGTCAAGTACCAAATGCAGAAGGAATCCTCTGTGCTTTTGCAACTACTGACTCAATATTTGATTGGAAACGTTTCAGTTTGTTGGTACTTCAAATGTGTATTTAATTTTTTCAATCTTCAGTTTTTAAAATACAAGCTGTTTTGCAAGAACAAATGGCTAGTTCAGTAGTAGTTGTGGCAGGGTTATTATAGTATCACTGAGATATATATATTTTAAATTAGTTTTAATTTTATATTACCTGTTTTAATTTAAATGTAATTAAAGTTTTAGTCCTTTTGCTGTATTTTTGCAATTTTTCTTAGTTTTTTTCATACATGCACTGTAAAAAATGTCAGACCTCCCCAACTCAAAATTTTCTAGTGACTGATTACATCTAAATTTTTCCATTGGCCCAAATGAATTTCTGCGAATTGAATTTTTTTCAATTGTGACAACAGTCTGTTAACATTGGCCAGGGCTGTCCTTTGGGTGGTGCAACTGGTACGGTGCAACCCGTGCTGTGAGGGGGCCCCCGTGGCGAACGGACTGAGGGGGGACCCCCCCCCATCCCCCATCCCCCATTTTCTACACCACAGTAAACCTTACAAAAACCAGTGTTTAGTAATGTCACCTGCATATTACCATTCTCACAAAAGGTACTCTGAGCTCATGAAACTTACACTTCAAATGTTTGCCAAAAAATGAAATAAATAAATAATCTCATTAGAGGTACTTTTTAGGGTTAGTTCACCTAAAAACAAAAAAAGAAAATTCTGTCATTAATTACCCTCATGTCATTCCACATCTGTAAGACCTTTGTTCATCTTCAGAACACAAATTAAGATCTTTTTGATGAGATCTGAGAGCTTTCCGTCCCTCCATAGAAAGCTATGCAGCTTACACATTCAAGGTCCAGAACAGTAGGAAAGACATCATTAGAGTAATCCAGTTGTTTAAACCTCAATTTTAGGAACCAACGTGAGTGCTTTGTTTGTTCAAAAATAAATAAATAAATAACCACCTTATTTACTAAAACATTGATCTGCAACCCAATTGGGGAAGCACCACCACACTTTGGATATTATTTTGTAAATAAAGTTGTAAATTGTTTTTTGTTTTTCTCCTAAGTTGTCAAGCATCACCTCCTCTTTAGCACACTTGACAGGGCTCTTGAAGTGCAACTGCTGATGCTTACTATTCCAGTTTTCATTGCAGCTGTGTGGTTCTCCAATGGCTCTGTAAAAAAATATAAAATAGCAATGTCAATATAAGTCTACATATAACTTCAATAACTTATGCAGCCTGCATTACACAGAGCCACGTCACACAAATTACATCTAAGAGCTCAATAAGAACTGAGTTAAATACTCACTGTGAAATTTATAGTGGTTCCTTTTTTACACTTCTGACGTCTGACCAAATGGTGCCTTGTAAGCTCAGACCTAGCAATGGTGGGTTACACTGAGGGGAACAAAAAAAATTGTTAAAGCAGAAACGTTTTCCTTGTGTCTCATACATTTAATATAATAAAAAAAATGGTGCTTTTGTGCTGACATTTTAAGGACTACCGTGGACTCCTAAAGTTTTGATATTCTGCATATTCTGTGTGGTGGTCAGTTCACAGCAGTCATAGAAATTAATATTTTCCAATATGTTTAAAATGAGTTTTACCTTTTATGGGCATTTTTACCTTCATAAAGACATTTTTCTAAAAATGTGCATCATAGTTTGAGTCAAATTCTTACATTTTAGTAGTCAATTAGAATAAGACATTTGGGCTGTTACCAAGCAAATGAATCAGTATCAACAAAATACATCTTTGCAATGCAGCGGAAACACATAAACTGTATCTGAAGTGGCATTTAGAAACATTTACAAACTGTTTAATGCAGGACATGAACCATTTAAAGGAACACTCCACTTTTTTGGAAATAGGCTCATTCTCCAACTCCCCCAGAGTTAATAAGTTGAGTTTTACCGTTTTTGAATCCATTGGGCACTACTTTCAGGCGCTGCGTAATATCACTGCGCCTGCTGCGGCCATGTTACGGCAGCAAAGTTCCTTGATTATTACGCCGGAATGAGAGTAGTTCCTAATCATATCAGCCTAGAAAATCGCAACTTTTCATTTTCCGCCGATCTTAGTACACGATATAACTACAGAAGAGTCAAGTTTTAAATAGGACAAATATCGAAACTCTTTGATCGTTTTTCAATGCGATGCTACTGGTCTAATTGGATTCAATGATCTATGCTAAGCTATGCTAAAAGTGCTCTCGCCAGACCCGGAGATCGGCTGAATGGATTCAAAAACGGTAAAACTCAACTTATTAATTCTGGGGGAGTTGGAGAATGAGCCTATTTCCAAAAAAAGTGGAGTGTTCCTTTAAGCTACAGTTACAACTGCATAAATAATGTTTTGATATTTTAAACATTAAAACGTTGAATAATGATATTTGGAATTATTTTAAAAAAATGAAAAGATACTTTAAATGTGAAATTAAAACCGCCAGTAGGTGGCAGTCACTGTTAATAAGCGAGTCATTGCGATTGAACCGAATCATTTCAACGGTTTATTCATTCAGGAAAGAAACACCGACATGTTGCTCAGAGACGCAAATTGTAATTATTTTTGTTGGCGAAATAGAGCAAAAACAGCCAATATTGTGTCTAAAACGTAAGTACCTTAATATTACCATCTTGTTTATTGAACTGCTGTATAAAATCAATATCATTTGTAATCTGTAATATCAATTGTGTTGCTTTGTGGAAGAAAAAAACGTCACTCTACATGTGATATCGATTAACCATTTGAAATAATGTAAATATATACATTTTCTGCCCCCATATCTTGAATTTTGTGATCAGTGAAAGACACTCTACTGCGCACGCGCATTAGTCTAACCTTCATCACGTAATGTATGCGTGCACTCTGTGGGTGTTTTGTTTGGTCAAAGACTATAGAGACTGGTTTGGTTTTAGCGAAATGACGTTACTCATAATGTCAAACCCCACATCGTTAAAACAGCAATTATGATATTATCGCAGACGATATATAGCCTATAGCACACCCCTACCAGTATGAGCTACTAGGTTATTATAACGCCAACATGACATGACTACAGGCGTGAATTCACCGTTATTCTGCAAAATACAATGTAATTTATATAAAATCTATTGTGTCCTACACATAGGCGGTTCTAGGGGGGGGGCCGGGGGGGGCCAGTGCCCCTGTGACAACAAGCTTGGTCCCCCTTGTGGCCCCCCTAAATGTAGAGTGTGAAATTATTTTTCCAAAACTTTTTTTTCGCGATCGTTTTTTACATCCATTATTAGACCTATTAGACCGTGCAACGCGGAACAGAAATGTCACCCACACATTTTCTAGAGGGGCTGTTTAAAGCGGAACACAACAGTGCGTAGAACATGCATCTGCAGGTTTTTTTCTACTCAGAAGTTGGAAGTTTAGCGTGAATATTATAATAGGCCCTTTTCACATGACGTCACACAACTTCCCTTCTGACGCGAAGCAGGGTATTCTTACTTCCTCCAGCATAGGAAAGCGCTATGGCTACCAGCATGGAGTTCACCCAGACGCTTGTACTTCTGCCAAAAATATGGTTAGAGGATGACTGCCGCTGTCTACTGTCGTCCTTATTCAAGGCGAGGCGTCTGGCATCTCAAACGAATTTACCGAATACCGGTTGGCGAGATTTGCTGTTTGAAGTCGAGGAACACTCGCACTCTGGCACAATGTTTACTGTCTTTATTGCAGTTAGATGAAGTTGGTTAGATATTTGTCAAATAAACAAACATTTTAGACATTTACATGTGGTAAAGGAGAGCCTTTTCATTCAGTAATTTATGTCCTGCTTAATACAGCGCCTTTATGTACAAGAATAGTTCAACATAAGCTTGTACTATTTAAATATCAATAAAACGGGGTCTATAATTTTCCCCATTTATTTTTATAACAATGTAATTCAGAAATACATATTAAATATATTAAGTTTACATAAAAAGCTTTTACTGTTAAAAACAAATGCGAATATTTGTGTAAATAAATGTAAAATGCACGTCATAGCTGTTTTTTTTAACATTACATTGCATGTAGCCTATAATGAAAATAAACTACAAACGATCATATCAATCAATAATAATTCACAAAGAAAAAACAGGGTATACATGTAGATAAAGTGAAAGTGATTTTAAGAATTTAAGTAATTGTGGAAGTTCAAAGTTCTGTAGCACTTTGCGGCAGTCCTTGTTGCATTGTTTCAATATTAAGCATTTTATTCTTGAACTGGATAATGTATTTCTTTTCAGACCATTTGCATTTATGGATGCCGTGTAGTAAAAAGATTTAATACAAAAATATGATTTGTGTCCATGTCATTTTCCCATAGTAAATAAAAACATAATCGCACTGTTTGTCTTTTTATTGCCAGCCTATACGGGGAATTTAATTTACACACAAATAAACTATCCAAGGAATGACATAAACCGAAATTAAAAAAAAGATTTCAAGTATATATTTTGTGAACAGCCTACATAATCATTGTCATACAAATCTGAAAGCAAGCAAGCCTCCCATCTAAGGCAGATGCAGAAAAATGTTCGCAAAAGAATCCAACTAAGTACATTAACTATTAGCCTTAACTCTTAACGAACGCCATTCATATTTCAAGTTTTCCCACATTTTACCGAGAAGTCTCCGGTGTAATGGTATAACGGAAGTACAGATACACTGCTTTGAAAATCTCAGGTCCACAATGTCAGATGACAGATTAAGCAATTTAGGTGTTCTAAGTATTGAGTCAAGGAGGGCAAAGGCCTTAAATCTAGACGAATTTGCTGATCTTTTTGCAAAAAAACACAAAAATCATAGAATACAGTTAATGTGACTGATATAATATCAGTGATATTGAATATGTAATGCAAATGTAAAAATAATTAAAATGAAAGTTACTGTGACATACTGAATATGTAATGCAAATGTAAATATATAAATGGAAATGCAATTACAGTTACTGTGACTAATACTGAATGTAATGCGAATGTAAAAAATAAAATGTAAATGCAAATTCATTGTTGAATGATTATATCCTTGGTATTTTGCCTGTTAATGCCTGCAGTGCAGAAAATGATATGACAACAATAAGGTCTAAATGTAACTGGCCCCTCTAACAGTACACCTGGCCCCAGCCTGGCCCCCCCAGTTGAAATGGTCTAGAACCGCCACTGGTCCTACAGTAAAACATTCGGAAACTCGGTTTATTTCATTTAGCGAAATACTTACGGTCTTACGCTATCAGAGGTAGTAATGTAATGTAAGGTAAGGTAATACACACGTTTTTCGTTTTTATGTTGAAATTACTGAGACCTGCACTCTGTTTAACTTAAACATGACTTAATAAAGACAAAGTTCAGTACTCACCATAACTTTAATGATGGAAAATCCGTCTGGAAATGATGTTTTGTCGCTCCTCAGCATCGGCTCCGCTCTCTCGCGCAGACATTTGAATTCACTACACCAACGGTTTCTGTCAGGCGCATGCGTACGCGCGTTTTTTGGTTTAAGGTTTGTTGGGCCAACACAGATTTTTCACTTCTGCTTGATAGATTGGCTGAGCACAATTTAATATGTTCGGTGAATATATATTTTTAATTTTAACTTCAGACCTTCAGATAAAATTAGTACAATGTATTTTTTTTTTGTTTGGGGGTAATTTTGGGGAATCAATTTGTTGAGTCAATGTTTATTTTTCAGTTTCCACAATTTTTCAAAATGTGATTTTTTTTTACAGTGAGTCTATTTAGTTTTCATACATTTTTTTTTTTATCTAAGTTTTACTTTATTTCAGTAGCCTACAACAAGATAAACTAAATGAAAATGAGAAATGAAAATAAAATAAGTTTCAGTTTTTTATTTAGTTTTTTTTTAGTTAAAGTTTATTTTATTTCAAGTAACACAAATTTTTTTGTTTTGTTTTGTTTTACTTATAGCTATAACAGCCCTGTGATGATATGATCTGGCATGCTATATGCCATCTTTAATTTGTTGTGCATGCAGGATATAGAAAAAATGTTCAGTATGTTTCATGCCACTAAAATCTATATGTTTTAAAAAGGTTAAATATATTATATATTGTGAATTATGTAAAATGTCTACACATGTCACACAACATGCCTTTTGGGAGTCGGCAAGTTGTTGGCAGTTGAATTAATATTTTGCGCAATTATTTTTCTCATAAAAGTGTGAATGCCATCTCCCAAGAAGTGGGAAACCACTGTACTTTTCCCATGCATCAAAACAATAATAAAGAACAAAGAAATTTCAAAAAGCAATTCATGAAAAAATTTGTTACTGAATAAATACTAAAAAGCCTGTGCTGTAATTTCTTAACCCACACTGAATTATTCTCATTGATTAATGACAGAAAAATTCTTAATAACAAGCTAGTATGTGTGTGGACATGCATCTGTGTTGTACTGTATTCAATTATGAATGCTGTAAATGTTTACTTTGTATATCTTATTACTGTGCAACCATCATAAATATTATAATCATAATCAAACAAAACTCAGATCATATGCATTTTATTGCAATCATATACACACACACACACACACACACACACACACACACACACACACACACACACACACACACACACACACACACACTGTTAAAAATAAATGTAATTTTACAGTTAATGGTCTGTATTTTTTTACAGAATTTTCCTGTTTTTCCATTATACAATATAATACCTGTTATTTTACATATATTTGCTGAATTTTAAAGTTCTACCATTATATTTACAGATAATTACTTGTATTTTGGTATTACAACAATTTTTAGCTTTTAAAAAGACATTTTCTGTATTTTTACAGAGTAATGTGTAATTTTACATAATGTTATATAATCTTTACAGATTTTTCCTGTAAAAATAGGAAAAAAAGGTATACCCACAAATCAACAGTCAGTCACTGTGTACTGTCCAATTATTTCGACAGAATTTTATTTTGATGCTTCGGGAAACATTTGATTTTTTTTAAGTTTCATGCCAAAAAGTATAGTATTGCAGCAGCATCTATGGGCATTCTTTATTATAAATCACTGCATTAAAAATGAACAGTGAGGTTACAGTTTACCCTTGCCTATTTACTTGAAATCATTTACATTATTTTCAAATATATATATATTCAATAAATTATGGAATATTCTAAGCAGTAGTATAATGTTGCCTACTCAAATAAAGATTTTTTACAGTCTATGGTGTGTGCGCACAAGTGATGACGCAGTTTCAAATCGGCCGCCAAAACTTTTCCGTTTAGTCCCGCCCACAATGCAAGCTGCAGAGCTGCTCTCTACTCGTCGACAGTAACGGAAGGGCGCGCGGATGATTGGAATTTCAGGCTATCCATTAGGAGCTGTGTGAGAAAATATCGCGCTCTTTCACTGAGACTGTTTTTCGATAACTACAGCACATTTTGATGATACCACAGCGGACATCTTGCCAACCGATCACCGACTGAGGTAAGTCTTTCATACTACAAATACTTAATGTGCAGCACGCGTCTTTCAAATTTGTTTTAATGCAAGAAAGATCCGCTGACCTCAAAACAAGCTTTTGTAAAATTGTTATTCATATTAAAGTCCGTTCAAGTGCATGAATTCTTTGCTCATAAGGCAGTAACTTACCCGCCAAGTTTTGAAACTATTAAATGGCGGGACATTTTGAAACGCTGAAAGTGGCTAATGTCTGATGTTAAATTGTCATTACATATTGGATCGTTAGTCATAAAAATTGCACCTATCCAGATGAATGGACAGTTAAGCCCCTATGTAGTAATATGATGCAGCTAAGTCAAAGTAAATAATATAAGTTTCTCTAAATGTTTATATAGATTTAGCTACCACATGGCAGACCAAGACATCACTGTTGGCCTTTACTTCTCAGCTTCCAGACCATTGTCTCAGTGGAACATATACTGTAATGTGTGAATGTAATACAAAGTATTTGAATATTTATTATTATTATTATTATTATTATTATTATTATTTTTTAAATTGTGGTTTCAGGTCGGGTGGAAAGACTGGAGAGCTACAGCAGATGAGCATGGCAATCCAGGTGTGAAACAGTGAACTTTTAATTTATTTATTTTTACCTGAAATCAGCATGGACAAGTGTTCTCATGCCATATGATAATGCAACATATTCTTTATTTTCTTTTCATGCAGCAGTTTTTTTGGGGGGGTTGTGCAAGCGGTTCTTGTTTCTGTATAATTTTCAGTTCCTATGTGGTAAGGGGTGAATAAACAAACCAAGGACCATTTAAAACCAAAATCAGTGTAAATCAGCTGCATGAAAAGATGTCTGTGAATTTTATTGTATGAGGAGAAGCACTTTTAAAGAAATCTTCATTATGTAATGTGTGAAATCTCTGGCACTATGCCAACAGTCATTGTCATTTTAAACGGAAGCAAAAGTTTTTAGTTAAACCAATGTGCTTGGACAAGTTCTGGTTTCTAGAAATCATGAAAACATATAAGGGTGTCTAAGGAACTGCACTCCAGTGGTTCAAGTCTTCCCTCACAGGTAGGTTCTTCAGGGTGTTGTGGAGGGGTGAGGTGTCCAATTCGTAACATCTAGCTTCTGGAGTACCTCAGGGCTCAGTGCTTGGAACACTTCTCCTCTCCATGTACATGACATAACTATGGGTCTGTCATTCAGTAATATGGCTTTTCATATCACTGCGATCTAGTTTTGTCAAAAGTACTAACTTTGGTGCCAAGTTGGTACTGAAATTTTAAAAATGTGACGATACCAGCATTTCCCCTGGCATCCCAGCATTTCACTGACTTGATACCAAAGTCTGTACTATTGACAACAGTATTGCTATCCTAATGACACGCATCTTTACCTTTCATTCCAGCTGGATGCTCCGACGGTTGCTGCTTGCATCTCAGCCTGCTGGATGGACATTTCTTGCTGGATGATGAATGACCTTCAACTCAACCATGTCAAACTGCTCATGTTTGCAGCCAACCCAACACGTATAAACTTCACCAACCACATTGCACTGCCTGATCCTGTGGATATATCTTGTACAACATTAGGAAGATCAGGCCCTTCCTTTTGGAGCATGCTACACAACTCCTTGTCCAAGCTTTTGTTCTATCCAGACTGGACTGTTGTAATGTTCTCTTGGCAGGCCTTCCAGCATGCACTGTCAGACCTCTGCAGCTGATCCGGGATGCTGCAGCAAGAGTGATCTTTAACTAGCCGAATAGAGCACACGTCACACCTCTCTTCATCAGTTTGCACTGGCTGCCAATTTCCGGTCCCATCAAATTGAAGGCACTGATGTTTGTCTGCAGAACAACCACTGGCTCTGCACCCCTATACATAAACTCACTACTTCAGACCTGTGTCCTCCAGAAGCTTGCGTTCTGCAAGTGACTCACGCCTTGTGGTGCCATCCCATAGACACAAAATCACTTTCATGGACCTTTACTTTGACTGTTCCCTGCTGTTGACAAACTGCCTAACTCCACCCATTTTCAAGAAATGGCTAAAAATGCATCTTTTCATGAACACTTGACCCATTAATACTAACTCTTTGTTTATTAAAAAAAAAAAAAAAAGGGACTTTGTATGTTGCGTTGGATAAAATGTAATTGTAAATGTATAAAGGTATACAGCAATTTCCTTTTAATGTAGGTATTTTTGAATGTTCTAAATGATGTATTAAGTATGTATTTCCTATCATTTTATTATTCGTGTAACTTGACGTAAATGTGCAGGTTCCTTTAAAATTATGCATAAGTACAGAATAGATAAATTTTACAGAAATTGGCTGGTAATGTTGCTATTTTTATGTATTTCTAAGTACTATGCTTGTTTCTTTGTCCAACAAACATTTTAAACTATAATACTTATGGGAAATGAACGATTAAAATGTGTATCTACAGGTATTTGTATTCTGTACTTACTACATTTTTATACTATATTTCTTAGTTATTGTAGCTAATTTTAATTTTATTTTAACAGAAAATTATTGTAGGTAGACAGCCATTTCATAAAATAACTGCTAAATACCTTTTAATTAACAGAGATTGGTTGAAATTGTGAGATTGCTTATGTAAAAGGAAGGATTATTCCTGTAAATATACAAACTTTTTTTGTGCATATTGCAAGTTTTAAAGATATTTCTTAGTTATTGTACATGGAAAAACTTTAATTTAAAAGTAAATTACTGTAGATGGACAGAGCAGTTTTATAAAATAACTAATTAAAACCCCACATTTACAGAGATTAACCTGAAAGTCAGTTGTTTTTCTTTGTAATTTGATGTAATTTGTCAGTTTTTCCATAGTTTAAAAACATATTATCAACAGTAATATACTGTAATTTAATTCATTTTGACTGTAAAGTCTATTCTGTATTTTTACCGTTTTTGCATGTATTTTTGTGAAAGGGATATTTTCTGGAATTTAACGGAATCCGTTAAATTACAGAAAAATTACTGCTGCCAGACTTTTTGCCTTTTTTTTACAGTGCACACAAACACGCACCCCCCCCCCCCCTCTCTCACACACACACACACACACACACATTCCTCAAGAAATAGAGTGTTGTCACCATTTTCAAATTTGAGTTTTCCTTTTGTTTTGTTTGTTTGTTTTGATTGCAGTCTAACAAGAAACAGCATTGTTGTTGAAAGGTGGAGAAATAGTTGGTCAGTGAATCATATTGTGTTTTAGAAGCAAGTACAATCCTGTCTGATAAGTCATCCAGGTATCCAAATGAAAGCAGACAGCTTGATGGATGTTTTTAATTACAAAGCATCATTGTTTCCTGCTTGCGAGGCTCATTATTGCTTTCACGAGACACTTCTCAGATGCTACTGTAGCTTTGCTTGCGTTCTTTTTTTTCTTTCTTATCTGTTCTTATATCTCAAATCCATATTAGGAATACTAGGAAAATTAGGATTTTAATGCCAGGAAGTCATACATTTTTATTTTTAATACCAAAATTAATACCTCATGGATCAGCTTAGAATGATGAAATTATGGAATTAAATTACGGAATGCTGTATCCAAAATGATTCCTGGTAGATTTATGGTTATAAAAAAAATTTGTGGCTGAAAAAACAAAACAAAAAAAACAGCAAACTTTGCCATTGTTTTGTAGGTAGTTTTTTTCTTTTTGTTATTTATATTGTTATTGTTAGATTATACTGTAATTATCGCTAATATTGTTTGAGTTCTTCTGAAGTGTAATATGCTGAATACATTACGAGAAGCTTATAAATAAAGTTGACTGGACTTGTTTGAGATTTCGCTGCCAAATGTGACTGCATTCAACGTTTGTCATAACTATTAACTAGAACACACAGGGAGCCACCTTTTGTTTCACGGAGTTATCCTCCATTATGTAGGCTACAGATTAGTCTCAGTTAATAAAAATATGTTCCCATTAAGTTATGAAAATTCTCTGAGCATTCAGAACATCCCGTTTTTTAAAAAAGGTTGTTTTTTTTCTTGGTGCAAATGTTAAGGTAACATTCCATTTGATCATTTTGCATTATAGGAATTTTACTTTTAAATGTTCTGTGAACATTCTGAAGTAAGTAGTCACATTCAAACATTTTTAGATGAACATGAACTAAAACGTTTCAGAAATACAGTATATAAATATTGTTTTTGTGTAATGTTTTGACAACATTATTCATAACCAGCCAACTCTGAACAAGTATTATATTATATTACTAGAACTATGTTTCTTCATCATTTTAAGAGAAACTTGCCAGAACGTTAGCCAAAGTCAATAAGCAAGGCTTAGACCTACTCAGCAAACATCAAATAACTTAAATAATATTCATATTCTTTCATGCAAGGCAGTCATTTTAGGCATTTTATGTGCTTCATAATAAATTTAATAACCGTAACAAACATGTAATGATTGACAGATTATTAGTTAAAACACATTCAAATGTTTGTCATGAATGTTTCATTTCATATATTCGTATTTGAATGTTCAGAACTACTGATCTGGTCATTTATCAAGTTGTCAGTGAAAGTGTCTAATGTGTTGCACCATGTATCAAGTACCTGATGTCTCTGAATTCCGTGTTTCTTCATTCCATTTCTCATTGCCTGCTCACGCATATGTTGTTTTGTGAGTTAACAACATTTAATAATCTGAAACCTCAACTGTCCTTAAAGTTTTTTTAATTTGTGGGAACGTTGTAATTTATATTAATTTGTGTAGGCTAGTTCACCACAACGTACAATCAAAATCCAAATACAGTACATAAAACTTAAAAAAAAAACAACAACACACATTTGTAGATAATACCATGCAGTCAAATGGGTCTTTAGATTTTTCTATGTAATTTCACTCCAAAAGACAATGAATGTGTTGTGCAAAATTTCCTATGAATGTTTTTAGAATGAGGGTCCTGAAAGTAGGCTACTAATAATTTATATTCAGGATTTACTTTTTTATATTGACTGACAATAAATCAGAGAGGAAAGACCTTTGATTGGTCCACCATCAAAAATAAAAAACATGCAATTGAAGCATAATTAATTTCTAATTTATATTTTTTAGTATTATTTTTGCACTGAAATGTAAAAAAAAACTATTTGAAATATATATTTAAAAAAAACCCCACTTTATTATTTACACATTAAAAATTGAATACATTTTAATACAATATACCTGTATATAAATGTAACATTTACGTACGTTTGGCCCACTGCCCTTAATCAAGTTTGGGTAGCCTACCTCAGCAATGAATGGTCCGTAGTTTATTTCAGGCTATTAAACAAAAACGATAAGATTATTGAGAATCCCAAATGTTTATCCCCATCGAGCCTAATCTATGAATCAGTCTACCTTTCCAGACAAGAATCTGATTGGGATGATAAGCGAAAAACCGCACCGTCATCCTGCACTTGACAGTCACTTGACTCTAATTGCGATAAGATTCGATGGAATTCGAAGGTGCAGGAATCATCGTATTATTTAGATAGTAATCTTTTTGGAAACCCCTTAATTGAACCTAACACTGAAACCAACTTTGATGGGTCGTTGACACAGACACCTATAGATAATTACGATACAGTTAGTCACGGACTTGTCGTTCTCCAACGATATAATGCGATCAAACCAGACTGACTGCAGCTGTCACCAGCCGTCATGTGGAGGCCCCTCCTTTCGGCAACTTGTCCTCTTCGCTCGATCCGAACTCACACGGAGCATGGCTCGAAGCGATATAGCCCCAGTCATGCAGAGGCAAAACGAAAGCGATGAGATCCAGCAGTGACGGAAGTTTAATTCCAATGGACTATGAGCGTTAAAATGACTGAAAGACGAGGAACGCATTAAACAACTAAACACCAGTCTTAATTCGGGTGAAAAAACAATAGGAAAACATGAATTTCCATTTGCCCATCTTAAGGCGAGTTTGCAGTGACGGCTTCGGTCTGCATGTGAACATGGCTCAAAAATGACCAATGGTAAGTTCACGCAAAGCAAAAAATGAACATGTGTCCCAGTCAAAGAAACGAGCTGAATTAATGCATTACTCTTACCTTAATGGGCACAGCGTTGTTTGAGCCCGACTACAGGAAAAGCTTGTATTTATAGCTATCATTACTTGGGGATTCCCGGTGATTATAAGCAACAGTCAAAACGAAACTCCTAAGGGATTTACAAGAAAACGTGTTTATTACGAAAGTGAATGTTCACGAGAGTTTATTCATGTGGAAATTGTCATCCTAAAAGCTCGGGAGTCATACTGATCCTTTTGAATGGCAGCGTATTAAGTGCGTAAGCTTGCTAGCCTAGTGTTGTGTAAATCCTGCATACGACTGAATGGAACCGTGCCATTGTAACTTTTTAGTGTTACACATGTGCATTTTTGTATTCGCAGCATCGTCTTGGTACTTCTGTTTTGACGCTCATCATACTACCTCTTGCGTTTTCCTGTGGCCACAAAAAAAACCAGATCACCGAGGATTACCGCAATATCATTAGGATACAACTGAAGCACGTTGTAAGTATTAATACCACATGTATTCATTCCACCAGGTGAACGGATTCAAACAGCTTATCTTATGTTGGCCTATTCTCGCTTCTTTGTATATACACATTGTAAAAACGTATATTAAATTGACACTAAAATGGGCAGGGTAAAAAATGTGCTTATGTTGCAGGCATGATGGGATATTTGTGCAGTAATTTACACACTCTGTAAAACAGTGAACTATGTATCAGCTTTGTACCTTAAAATTTACTTATAATAACCACCATAATAATATTTGAGCCTGGACCACAAAACTAAGTCTTAAGTGTCAATTTTTCAAAATTGAGCTTTATACATCATCTGAAAGCTGAATAAATAAGCTTGATGTGTGGTTTGTTAGGATCGGACAATATTTGGCCGAGATGCAACTATTTGAAAATTTGGAATCTGAGGGTGAAAAAAAAAAAAAAAAAAAAAAATTAGAAAATCGCCTTTAAAGTTGTCCGAATGAATTCTTAGCAATGCATATTAATAATCAAAAATGACGTTTTGATATATTTACAGTATTAAATTTACAAAATATCTTCACGGAGCGTGATCTTTTCTTAATATCCTAATGATTTTTGGCTGTTGCTACAAATATAACCCAGCGACTTTAGACTGGTTTTGTGGTCCAGTGTCACATATGGGTAATAAAATAGGTCACATGATCAAGCTCAAAATTGGCATTTCCACAAACCATAGTTAATGAACACTGTAATATATTACCACAAAACAACATCATGCTAACACAATGCTTTAAACATATGAACAAAAAAGGTACATATAACTGATTACTCTACATATATTTAACAGAAATTACTTGTATTTTCATGTTAAATATAATTTAGGATTTCACTGTAAGCACATTATTCATTATTTCACAATAAATTTTTTTTTTACTGTTTTACAGTAAGAATTAGCCTACTTTTAAAATTGTACTTTTTTTTATGTCAAGGTAATAGGGAAACGTTTGAAATAAAGATTACTGTAAACAATGCACCTATATATACATATATCCTATAATACTTTATTTTTACTTTTCAGGAGACTATTGTTGAACAAATCAATTCAAACTGCACAGTAAGAAATGTCAGCATGTCGAAGGAGCCAAAAGATGTAAGAAAATGTCTATTTTTGTGTCTATTAAACAAACTCCATCTGTTCAAGAGTGTGCTCATATGTTAGTCATATTTCTCTCTTAAACTGAAAGCGCAAAAGTTGTTTCTCATACTTGACAGCCTTTTATATGTGGCAGTAAAGGTACGTCCACTAAAACCTCACACTGTTTGGTTCTTTCACTTTAGCATTCTGTAGATTTGCTTTGTAAATGTTCTGACCCACCCTTCCCACTCATTCCAGACTCATATGAAGTTCAGGGTCAGTGGGTGCTGTTCACAGCACATATATACAGATGGAGCTTGTTAATTTAACAACCCTGCTTGAAGGCACAAGTTTATCCTCCATTGTTGTCACTCATCTGCTGATTTGTTACTGATCCTCTCACAGACACAGTCCATCCATAAAAAAATCTGCAGGGCTAACGGAAAACTGAGGAGAATGGAGAGGGAATCAGAGAATGTAAATGGACAACTGAATAATGCGTTACATAAACTTGTGGAAGAAATAAATACGTCCTTGAGATGTTGGTGCCATGGAAAGGTAACTGAAAAAACCCGTTTCCTCACATTCGGTTGTCTTTTACATCATTTTCAATTATTTAAACCTCCTTTTTGTTTCATTTGTGGATGAACAGAGAGAGGGGACAATTAAGCCAAAACAGCAAATACGAAAGTGGAAGCTTTGCAGAGTGAAAGACATTCTCGCCAACTTACAGAGACGCTTTGAACAATACAATGTGTATCTGTCACTCAGCACAGACCTTCCAGAGCGTGGGAAGACTTCAGAGCAAACCGGTATATAACGCTTGGCCTCCATCCATCTCGTAGCTCTATTACAACAAATGAATGTACAGAATATGAAGTAACTGGACGCACCATGTGCCATTCACACTATTCAGTATTTGACTGAAGAAAAACGTTTTATAGGAAAATGTGCTAACTATAAACATACTGCTTATGCGTGAAAATGTTTCAAAACTTTGTACTTCGGATTGTTATCTTGGAGTACGGAAGGGTGCAGCAAATGGAACTTATAAACTAAAAAGTTGGTTTCAAGCCTATATTATATTAATTCTCTAAGCCTCAAATTACAACTTTGTTGTTTCACTTCTTTTTTTGGGAAGTGACCCTCTCCAAGTCTTGCAGGTTTTCTTAAAGTCTTACAATAAAGCCAAAGATTAAGCTTTTTTTGGACTAAATGGGAATGTGTTCCAAACCCAGTGAATTCACTTTAATGCTTTTAAATTGAGGTTCTTTCTTAGTTTTGTGTGTTATCAATAGAGCTGTTTTTTATAAAAGCTTTTAGGGAGTGATATTGTTAGTTTATAATTATTAAAACTTAAGCTTCTGAAATGGTTCTATTTAACA
Source organism: Acrossocheilus fasciatus (assembly GCA_036784905.1). Lineage (NCBI taxonomy): Eukaryota > Metazoa > Chordata > Actinopteri > Cypriniformes > Cyprinidae > Acrossocheilus > Acrossocheilus fasciatus. Next base: position 16,346,199 of record CM071961.1, read on the forward strand.
TGGTTGATCATTTTTGTTGTTCTAACCCTTTGTGAGCAACACTTGCCAAGAAAATCCTTGCCTTTTTCCTTTACTGTCTTGCAACATCTACACTGACTTACAGAAATTTGCTGTAAACAAGCTGCCTGTCATTCTTATATATATATATATATATATATATAAAAAAAAAATCAACAGGTGTGCTTATATGGTACATGAACTTTTTAGGGTCACTTCCCCTGTACAAAGAACTCTCTGTTAACTTTTCGCATATTCACTTCATATATGTTTTTATATGTAACAGTACAGCACTGTTTTTTTTTTCTTTTTCCAGAACGTTTGTCATTAATGGAGATTTAAAAAAAATATTGCATTGCTATGTAACATCAAATTTCCACTTTAATTTCCCATTTTATATGTAACTTCATGCCAGTATAGCTGCAAGGAAAACAATGGATTCATAAAGAGAAACTGAAACAGAACCATGTAAAAAAAAAAAAAAAAAAAAAAACCCTCAAAACTAGGGCTGTCAATAAATAAAAAAAATTTAATGAATGCTTTAATGAATAACTACATATACTGCATAGCAATATTTATTGAGAAAAGCCCCTAAATAAAGATAATTAATGACACTATTGTTTAGGCATGATAAAAACACTGGGTCAGTGATTATATGCTTATTTTTGTAATAAATAGGTAATTGTACTCAATGTGTTAAACTGGCAGCCCTAAATAAACGATTAAATAAACACATCAAGCAGAACACAATCTGATTTATGTTTTCCACTTTATTTATTTAGGATAAGTTCAATCCATTTTAACCATTCTATCCTTTAACAGCAAAATTTGTCATAATCCCAAAAGCAGGTATTCATAAGCTATATTTACTACCAGAGCAGCAGTAATACAAGCATAAGGTGCAGAGTGATGCTTGAAATGCATATGAGCTTGAGATCGGCACAAACAGCCACCAACTCCTCGACCTCTCTCACCCTGGACCAGCAGTGATAAAGCTTAAAGGCTCGGAAACAATGAAATACCATTGTAAAGCTACTTTTTGTAAGGTTGTAATATGGTGGACGCTCTTGAAAGATGTGACATGACATTGCAGTCGCCTTTAAGTTTTGTATGTTGTGTTGATGTGTAAATATGTTGGACAGACTAGATCAACCAAGGTTGAAAAGATGTGTGAACAGATTGTACGTCTAATAAATATACGAAGACGATTCCTACAAGTCATTTTCATGTTCAATACTGTTAAAAACACACAAAACAATCAAGAACGTATAAAAACAAAGTGAAATACAAAATTGGATTGCTCAGTGAAAGAACTGTTGTCAATACATTTAACATTGGAAACTTTTTAACCTAAAAAAAAAAAAAAAGTGTTTTTAAATAAAATAACGATAGCATTTAAAATTCCCTCAAAATGACACACTACAATAAGATTAACATTAGAATAATAGTTGCATTTTATGAGTGATATGGTCCCATTTTAAGGCCTAGATCAATTTAACATATCAATATTTTAATCATAACTATAACGGAGATAACACTACTCCTTTTGTAGCAGTAACCAATCATATTGCACTTTCATTGCTGCCCCCCCCCCAAACCAAAAAAAACAAAAAACTGAGCAGAAGGTTGGGATGAGATTCTTTCTATAGAAACAGAAGCAGATTACAAGTCAAATATTTCTACAGCACAAGGATTTGCCAGGTACACTAGTTGGTTGGAAAATAATACTCAAGTTTCTGCGGCTACAGTGAGTCAGTCTTACTTTTGTGTTTACATATTAAATGTACATTCGTTTCACTCCGCACTCGCAGCAGAACTTGGCCCAGTCCACAGGGTACTTGGTCCCACACTCATGGCAAAACTTGGTGCCCGTTGTGGAAAAATTTATTTCATTTTCGTTTTTCACATCATTCCTAACAAAAGAAAATCATAAAAAGACATGAATGAGTCAGTGTGGACTATTTAAAACAAAACTACAACCCAGATATTAGGTTAATAACAACTGACTAAAAGAACTTTTGTAACTAATGCTGTGAACTGGAAAAGACAAAGAAAAGAACTGCAGGAGCAGTTGATGGATCTCTCGGTCCACTTCATTTGCATTCATCACCACAATTCCTAAGAAGTCACCCACACTTCACAGTGCAGCAGTGCCGAACACCAATACTTGCAACATAATATTGTACCTTGAAATACAGTTGTCTGCATTCTGGACCTTCTTGTTCATCCCTATACCAGAAGGTGGATTTCTCAGCAAGCTTTGTGAAACCATGCCCTTGGGTTTCATATTCCCTCTGCAAACAAAAACAATGATGGTCATTAAGTCTGAAGAAAATGTCAAATATCAGGATTGGTCAGGGAGCTGGTGTCTTACTCCGAGGGAGGGCTGGTCAAGCCAGAGGAGCTGTTCCGTAATGGAGAGTATCCTGATGATACGCTCCTCACTGGGCCAGTGGATGAGGTTTTGCTGCTAGGAATACCTGTGGAGGGAAAGGGGAAAGAGCTTTTTGAATCATTGACAGAGCCTCGCTTTTTTTTTTTGTGTGTGTGTGTGTGTGTGTGTGTGTGTGTGTTACGGTGTTAGCTAAATAAAGCGCACGACAAAGGAATGTCCACTGGAGCAGAGTCTTTTAATAAAAATCCAAATCAAGAAACAGAAATCACCCAGGAGCAAGGGGTACCAAAACACATAGAACAAATAATAGCAGACAAAGAAACAGGGTAGAACACAGGCTTTAAATACTCAAAGTAATCAAGGGGAAACAGAAACAGGTGTGGAGCTAATTAACTAATGAGGAGAACTAAGGAAACTGGGTCAACATGTGACTATATATTATTCATTAATAAATTATTGTTTATTATTTATTAATGAATGGCTTATTGAAGACCGTAAATCAGTGTGGCTTGATCTCGAATCCTCACAGTCCAGCTGCCCCTTACAAAATCTATTATTTGTTCATAACTCAAAGCTTAGCAGAGCTTTGTGTAATAGTCCTCTAGTACGCAATACTCTCAAGGCATGACATGCTATTCGAAGGCTGGAAGGCAGGAGCGACATAACCTCCCCTCTTCTGCCAATTTTGAACAATCCAGAGTTCCTGTCAAGTACTACAGACTCGGGTTTTAAGTTATGGGCTGTTCTTAGTATATGTAGGATGGGTGACTTGTTTGAGGAAGGATCCCTAGCACCTTTCGATAACTTAGTTTCATGATACAATTTGCCTAGACAGCACTTTTTTAGATTTTTGCAAATTAGAGATTACATATTCAAAAATACTACACTCACCTCTAAATACTCTTTTTCAGTCATTGAGGAAATCCTTCTGGACCCTCCTCCATACAAGTTAATTTCCCTTTTCTATGTTCCTATGGTGCAGTTAGCACTTAAAACTGATTTGGGAAAGAGAGCTGGGGGTGGTTATTTCAGAAGAGGAATGGGAGACAGTCTGGCTCCAAGCTAACAGGCTCTCAGTTTGTAATAGGGCAAGAGCCATTCAGCTCAGAATTTTACATAGAATACATATAACGCCACACTTAAGGCATGAATACAATGCATCTCACTCGCCACTTTGCCCTAAATGTAAGTCTAATATAGGAGTTTATATTCATTGCATATGGAACTGTCACATGATTCAGGCTTTAATTGTGGCTCAATTAAATAACATCTTTGGTTTTGATCTGGAGCTGGATCCTTTGTCACTTCTTTTGGGTTTTCCCTGTAAGCTTATTTCTAATAAATTTGAAAGGCGACTATTTAGTCTGTTAACTTTTGCTGCCAGGAAGAATCTACTGATGTCATGGATCAGTGATAGGCCTCCCTCCATCAAAGGCTGGCATTCAATTATTAGGGAGATTATTCCTCTGGAACTCTTGACCTGTATTATTCATTCTACAACAGATGCTTTTAATCATATATGGACACCTTACCTTAATTGGAAAATGTCACAAGTAGAAGTATTTATGCAGTTTGGTATGACAGTGTTCCTAGAGGTGTATAGATGATTCATGTACTCCGCCCCAGATTTTATTTTTTAATTTTGATCGGTGATACAATGCTCTGTTTGTTGGTATTCTCTTTTGTTGTATATCTGGCAGTGTGTGTGTGTGTATGTTTCTGTTTTGAATCCGTGTTATTAAAAAAAAAAAAAATTCTGAATGCATTACTGATAGCCTAGAATGCGTGCAAAGAGTGCTCATTTTTTTATTTTCAGATGCACTGAGCCTGTCACTCATCTCAGTTCATCGGTTCAATGGATGTGTCTGAGACTGGCTATTATAAATTATTACCATTTTAACTAAGGGTGCTCTTGTTTTTTTATTTATTTATTTTAATTTTTTTTTTTTTTTAGTTTAGCTCCCTAAACTGGGCATGACGAGATGCTTTCTGTATGGATTTAATATGGAATGTTACTTAAATATGGGAGCTGTTGGCAATCCTACTTTGCTTGTTTACTTTAACTTCTCAGGTAATGTCCGTGGTATGACAATGACAGTGGTTACACATAAATATATTTGAATCGTTTGATCAAAATTAAGGCATTGAAGGCATGTTCATTTTTATGAACAAATTTGGAAAAAAACCATAAAAGTTTCCAAAGTTTATTGTAGTAGATTGCATTATCTGCCTCAGACAATGGCAGCACGGAGCACGGGTTAAATGTATATTTCTTCACAATAAAAGTTCACAATGTAGCCTAATAACTCTAAATTTAGCCTAATGTAATAGCTTATCTTACATAAAACTATTATGCTTTGTGGTCAAATTTATTATACTGAAAGATAATTATAATATTGTAAACATTAATTTAACCTTATGAACTGTGGTTACATTATAAGTTGCCACAGTGCATTCATAATGTAATAAATTTCTCATACAATAACCTATTATATTATGTGAAAAATTGTTATTACGTTAAAAAATATATTACATTATGAGCTCAAGATTTTATTACGTTTTGAGAAAATTATTACATTATGAACATTTTATTACAATAATAATGCAATACTTATTACATTATGTGCAGTTATTACATTATGAGTTGCTACAGCGCCACCAAGTGACCAAAACACTGAAGATTGAAGGCTTGTCCACATGAAGCCAGAGCTTTCCCTATCCAATATTTTTTTTCCTCATTCTAAAAAAAAAAAAAATTTTCCGTAAACACGACGTCATCTCGAGGAATATCTGCGTACACAAGAAACAGACTCCAAACAATGTACTGTACATGCCAGACCAGTATGTGGCGATGTAATTCTGATACAGAAATACACTAAAAATGGAGAAGTAGTCTTGGAGCATGAGCATAACCCAACACAACATGAAGAAGACGAAGACGATGAATGCAGTAACATCAGGAGGAAGAGTGGAGTCATATAAAATGTAACAAATAGATATTTATAAAATGTTTATTACAATTATTTATTTATGGGGTTGAACACAAGCATGTACTCTTCTACTGTTGTTGTTGCTGCTTTTATGTAACGTAGCGGTGTCTGACTAGGGTCGAGACGTCATCGTTTCACAAAATATACAGATCTGCTGTACACACAAAAACGCAAGGGTGTCGTTTTCAGATTTATCCATTCTGGGACTCGGTTTCAAGCTCCCAAAACAATGGATCCATCTGGACGAAACGCCGTTACGATACTAAATTTTTACTATACAGCTACACGCATCTCCGTGTGTACTGGCTCTGAGCCAACACACATCTGTGCCAAGTTTGGTTACAATATCTCATTATTTTTCAAAAGTCATAGCCATTGAAGTAAAAGTGATTTACAGTGACAAAGGCACAAAACAAAATAACAGAAACTTAAAATTAAAATGCAAACTGAAAACATAAAAACAACTAACTGAAAAATTATTATAATTATAATTATGATAATTAAAAAAAAATAAAAAAATAAAAAAATAAAAATAATAATAATAATAATAATAATAATACAAGCCGAATTTGTAGCACTAAAACACTAAAGTGGCCAAACACACGAGCAATCCAGTAGGTTTAATAGCTCTGCTTGTGTCCAGCTTCACAAAAGTGATTCTTGATGAAATAAGGAGGAAATGATGGATTAAAGAGGGAAATAATTGTTAAAGGGGTCATATAATGCCATTTTTGTACAAGCTAATATGATTCTTTAGGGTCTAAATTGAAAGTTTGTAATATACTTTAATTAAAAATTCTCATTAGTATTGTAAGAAAACACTCATTTTACCTGCTCAAAAACAGCTCTGTTTTCAGCACACCGTTTTAGTGCGTGTGTTTTTAAATGCTAGTGAGCTTTGCTCGCCCCGCCCCTCTGTTCTGTGGGGCGTTTTTGACAACACACGTGGAGTGTTGCCTTGACAACAGTTGAGGGTATATTTTGAAGAATGGCAGTAAATATGTGATCAGATAACATAACTTATTCTGGCATAATATTGAAAAACATCAATTAGAGTATTTATAGTCTTGGATCATATGCATTTGCAGGATGTAAACAGTATTTTGCAGGTATTGTGTTACCATTAATTTTCATGCAGTTATAACTGTTTTTTATTTATTTAAATTTTTTACATTACTTCTTAACAGACACCGTTATAAACCATCTACAAAAGTAAGCTTAGTGTAGTGTTATCATGTTAACTTTAATACCTGCGTACACAGTTTGTAATAACACAATAACCATAACGTTTTGTTCATTATAAACGTGGGATTATTAATTATATTGAGAACGTCGTAAATAGAAAACATGCATGTACCCTGAATGTAAACATTAGCCACATACATCGTGAAGCGTGCTAGCGATTTGCAAAGATTAATATAAAGGTTAATTAAACGTTACACTCACTTCTTCTGGAGGTTCAGCAGGAACACGAATAGTTGGTACCGATTCTTTTTTCAGGAGCAGCTTCTTAGCAAAACCAGCTTTATACTGACCTTCATTTATAAAGCAGTCTGGTGAAAAATGATTCGCGGTTCGGACTTAGGAACATCAAAATGACTGCTGTGTTCATTATTGCACCCGAGAACAGAACACCACAATCGCTTAGACGCCATTCTGCTCATAGACAGCTCCAGCGTATATCAACAATGACGCGCGGACTATGATTGACAGCTCGCTCACGAGCAAGGGCGGGTCTGTGTTGAAACACTGCTGTCAATCAACCATCGTGGGAGGGGCGTCCGACCGTGTGACGTCACACGGTCGAACGGCTTGATTTGAGACAGGGTAAAACAAATAAGGAGATAAAAAAAAAAACACTGGATGGATTTTTATCATTTTATGATGGTTGTGTACAGGCACTGCTAACACACATTTCAGTACAATCAACTTGTAAAAGTGCATGTACCATTATATGACCCCTTTAAAACAAGTCCATACCTGTGCCAGCACCCTGCCCATAGGCTGAGCGCTGAGGTAGACGAGAAGACACCGTGGACACCGTGGATACAGCAGGAGAGTTTGCCTTCTTTGGTGGAGGTTTATACTGCAGACATAGAAAAATGCAATGTTTGTATAAATCCACTCAAGGAACTCTAAACAAATGGTGCAAATGAGCAAAATAAAATCCAGGCAACATGAAGTATCAGTTTCTATACACTCTGCAGAGCAACATTTAGATCACCACATACACTCATAGTGCCAGTCAAGCAGTTGATTTCATTTGTGATCCCTTAATTGCCATTATACACCGTTCTTTTTCATGAATAAATAGTTTAAAGAACAAGTGTGGTTGTTATGGGCAACGCACATTCTGCAAATCAGGGGACATTTTTTCTCACCACTGAGAGCAAGTGGTCCTAAATAGCAGTGAAGTTTCTTAGGTAACAATTCCCTCTTAAAACCTATTCACAAAGCTGCTTGAGACAACCTCTTACTAAGAATGGGGAGAAAACATAAGAGAAAAGGCAGATCTCATTGACCTAATTGCTATGGATTATGTTAACAAGCTTACTAACTATGCCCACAGTAATTGGCTGATGGGCAGGGGCGTAGCCAAAGTCCCTTTCAAGGAAAGTCCATTCACTTGGGCGCCATATTTGCAATGCCTCCGGGCAGCTCAAACAAGACCAAGTCCTATCTAAATGAATGGGGGAATCATGAAATCTTAAAAACTGCTCGCTGAACTCGCGATTAAATTACATACTTCAAATCAGCAACAAAATCTGAAATGAACTGCCCCATGATTGTTGTTTCTTATGATCAAATAGTGTTTAAAAGCTTATTTTTCAGGCTAGACCAGCCAATGCGCATGCGTAGCTCCAACGCACTTATAACTGTGCATGCACATTGGCTGCTCTAGCCTCCAGTTTCTATGGGAACCGCAGCTTCTAACGGCTGCTGCAGTGATGCATTGACTTTACCAATCAACAACTGGCTCTTTCATTTAGAAGGCAGGACTATCCAGCCGGGCTGATTGGGGACCTGCCGAGGGGGACCTTTTAATTAAAACAAGTTAATGTATTCTTAATTCATGGCCACAATAAATATGCCTTAGAACTTTTGCTTTGGAACAAGGCCTATTTAATATAACCAAAATTAATTATATCTCGCATACACCATCTAGCTACATAAGAGTCAGTGGCAAATTCCGAAAGAACTGCGTCATTTTCTAAAACTATGTGCAAGCACTGCATTGCCACAGCCAAATAAAATAATAGTTAATAATAGGTAGCTAGCTAGTTGAAAAGACTGTATCACTACTGTACTGTTTAGTGTCATAATAGTTTTAGAATAAAGTCAAAGTTTGGAGATTAAATTTGTGTTATGTTGCGCGAATAATGTTAATTCATGTACAAAAATTCTAAATTCCACCTAACTCCAAAAAAAAAAAAAAGAAAGGCTGTGGCGGTTAACTGACTGATTTATGAAAATAATAAAACAATGTTAGCAGTTATATTGTTGGCGTTTCTGAGGTAAATGCTATGTTATGACTTATGACTATTCAGAAGTTGTTTTATTGATGATCTTCGAAACACTAATTGATCCATTACGATACATTCATTTTTATTAAGTTACGATTTTTTTTTTTTTACATCTGATATTTATGCATTTATTTTGTGCTGTAGAAAAGACTATTGATTCACATGCCGCTTGAACTGAAGCGAATACAGTGATCTCACACTACATTAAAGAGCTAAAAAACACATTTATTGTTTGTATTTCAAGACAAAATTGACAGAATTTAAATGATACAATTACTGTTATATTAAAAGCAAAACATGTTTATTGCAAATATGGGTGGCTGGCGCTGTACAAATAATGGACATTAATTATTCTTTCCAAGCATTTATACCGTCAACCAAACAGCTTGTAAATAGTCATCTAATGTTATTTACCTCAGAAAACACAACAATAAGGAGTGTTGGAGCCCACATTAATCTAAAATGTTTGGGGGGAGGGGGGATACAAATGTTTTTGCTTTAACTTACTGACAGAGACCCATCCCCTATCAGTAAAAGTAATCACAGAGATATTGTAGAACGAGGCTTGTTGCCATATTCAAATATAGTTTTTAATGTGTAGACAAAGTGTCACTGATTAACAAGTATATGTTCAGCTAATTGTCAGCCTCAACATGTCTGCATCTTGCAAACAATTAGTGGATATGCATACAGGCAGCCTTTTAATTAACAGCTTAGAATAATCATGGCTGATAGCAAGACATTGTGAAAACGTGAAAGAAAACCAAACTGGACTCAAGAAGTTGTTACTTCTTGAAAAGTGTAGTAACAGTTGAAAGAAGGACATAATTGAATTAAATGGAAAATGTTTCTAAAAGGTTTACATTCTGAGGTGGATTGCCCACAATAGCCATTTTAGGATGGTTTGTGATTTGGTGAGTTAGGAGTCCTCTTGAGTCCTCTAAAATTAAGACTGACATGTCCATTGTTTTGTACCAGTTTCTCCTAAATCAGCAAGTTAGGAGCTACGTTTAGCCTTAATGGCTCGTTTCGACTGAGTGGTATGGTTCAGTACAGTACAGTTTGGTATGCAATTATGTCTGTTTCCATTGTCAGAAGTTGTGAATGGTACCAAAATAACAAACCGTACCACTTTTTTGGTACCCATCCCTCGGGGTACTTAGCATAGTAGTTCAGTACCTAGATGGTGGAGCTACACTGTAAAAAGTGATAAGTTGACTTAACTTAAAAAAATTGCGGAAACCTGTTGCCTTAAAATGTTTAAGTACATAATAATTTAAAAAAAAAAGTTAAGTGAACTTGACAATTCAATTAATTTATTTTTTTAATTATTTACTTAAAACGGGTTTCCTCAATTTTTTAAAGTTAAGTCAACATATCACTTTTTACAGTGTAGACTCACAGCAAAATGTTGACTAGTTGACAGAGAATCGTCACTTGCGCGTTACAAGGAGAATGATAACACAAGGGGAATGAAGCATCTCCTTCACTTCTTTCCATCATGTTGCTCATGCATGCTGGATTTGTTTGCACCAGAGTGTATTTTAGAATTTTATATTTTCACACACATGCACACAGACAATGTCGTGCTTTCTTCTTCACGTGAGAATGCCGTCAATCGCTACTTGTATTGTATAACTTTAGTCTAACTGAGTGAAAAATTGTCTTTGGCTCATCAGCACAACAAAATTAGTGACAACATGCACAGTAAAATAGAGTCACAATCATTAGTCACGTTACACATAATAAATAAAAGAGAATAAAAAGATACAGTTCATTCCTTATGTACTGTTTGATTAAACACTTGCTGAATTAAAGATTTTAATTGCATTAGGGATAAAGGACCTCTTAAACACATTTTTATTTACTAGAGGAACTCTATAACGTCTACCTGACTTCAAGGGCTCAAACTGGCTGAAAAGAGGATGAGAAATATCTGCAAGAATAACTATCGCCTTCATTGTCCTTTCTACATAAAGTTGTATTTGTTGGTTCTGAGGCCTGCCAATTATTTTATTTGCCATGGATACAGTTATGGAAAGTTTGTTCTTGAGTCTGCAATTTAGATGCTCATACCAGGCAGAAAGATGAAAGGTTAAAACACCTTTGACAATGGATTTATACACAAGTTCCAAGATGTGCTTACTAACACCAAGACCACTAAGCTGTCTGAGAAGGAAGTCACAGAGAGCATCTTTTAAAAATATACTCTGAATTATCAGCAAAACTCAACTGAGAATTCAGAATTGAACTAAGATACTTAAAGTTTTTCCACAATTTCAACTTGTTAACCAAGTTTCAAGGGCCTTAATATGAGTCAGGTAGGCCAAATCATACAGAGTTTGTTTTGTCCAACAGGCCAACTAAGGCCATATCATCAGCATATTTAAATAAAACAAATTTTTTTTTTATTGTAAATTCATAATAAAAATAGAAAACAACACAGGGGAGAGAACACAACCTTGTGGGCAGCTATTGCTCACAGTGAGCACATCAGACGTCACCCCTCTAAAACACTCTTTGTGAACGACAAGAAAGGAAACTTCTAGTCCAAAGGATTAGCCCTTGATTAATTTTTTATTAATTTAAAAGAAGATGCATCTTCATTGAATTAAAAGCTGAACTAAAAATCCACAAATAAAATCCTAGCATATCCTTTAGGATTTGTAACTGTATTAAGAAGAGACAGTACAGCATTGTCTGTGCCTCTATTACTCTTATATGCAAAAGTGGATCTTGCTTAGAGGCCACACTTGTTAAAGAATTAGCTAAAACTTGCTCCATAGTTTTATACAATATAGAAGTTATTGCAATAGGCCGGAAATCATCTGGCATACTTGCACCTGGCTTTTTTGCCACAGGTTGAATCACTGAGTATTTCCATAGTTCTGGCACTGTACATTTATCCAAGAGAAATTGAAATAACCTTTTAAAAACTAATTTTAATTGAGAAGCACAGTCTTTAAGAAGACGTCTTAAAGCCTTAAGACCATCTGGGCCAGTAGTCTTTTCGATTTCAGTTTTCAAATGGCGCTTTTCCACTGCATGGTACAGCACGGTATGGTTCGGTACGGTTCACTTTTGCTTTTTTTTCCACTGGGTACAGTACCTGGTACTTTTTTTCAGTACCACCTCGGCTGAGGTTCCAAGCAAACCGTTACCAAAACGTGCCGTGTAAACTCTGCTGATCACTGATTGGCCGGAGAAAATCGTCACTGCGAACTTGCGACACGAGACACAACAGACTTGCTAGATTTAAATCAGCACAGCGAGCGAAGGATCGAACGCAACTATTTTCAATGAGCTCACTTTTTTTTAACAACCAAAAAAAAAAAAAAAAAAAAAAAAAAAAATCACTGTTTTGTGGTCTTTTGAGGAAGTACAGACATTCCTCTCATTGATAGCCGAGGAGCGGATCCAGCAGCGAGAGCTTCATGGAGCAACGCAGAATGAAAATGTTTTTCAGGAGTCACGGCAATAGAGGCAGCGCAACTATAACGATATGTAAATAATTCCGCCCACTCTAAAGTGGTACTAAACTGCAGTGGAAATGCAAACGGAGCTGAACCAAGCCGTTCCGTGCCGAGTCGTACCATGCAGTGGAAAAACGCCATAAGACTTGCATTAACATCTGTCTCCTTAATAACTATAGATTCATCTACACTGAGATTTTTTACACATCTCATCACATTCTGTCTTACCTTCCATTGTGTCAAATCTACAATAGAAATGATACAAATCATTAATACAAATTTGACTTTACTGACTGAACTATTATCGTTTTTATTTGGCCTGCCCATTAGTGTATTTAGTCCCTCCCATGCCTGTCTGACATCTACCTGCTAAAAAAATGACCCTCAATTTTATTTTTAAAGTCGAATTTTGCTTTGAGAATTTTTCCTCTTAGCTGTCACAGTAATTCTGTAATTCTTTTCTCACACAGTAATTCTGTATTTCCAGAGCGAAAAGCAACCTTCCTTTCATTAAAGGGTCATCGGATGCCCATTTTCCACAAGTTGATACGATTCTTTAGGGTCTTAATAAAAAGTCTATAACATACTTTGTTTAAAATTTCTCAATGGTAGTGTAAAAAACACCTTTTTCCCCTGTTAAAATCAGCTCTGTTTTCAGCAAGCTGTTTTTTTTTGGTCCATGTTGCTTTAAATGCTAATGAGCTCTGCTGACCCCGCCCCTCTCTTCCATGGAGTGACGAGCAGACTGTAAACTTCAGCCACAAAACTGGCTAACTAGCAGGTTATTAGGAGAGGCGATTTGCAAAGATTCATAAAAAATCCTTATACTCACTTCTCCTGTAGATGAAGCTGGATCACGAATGATTCGCACAAACATAGACGAATTTAGGCAGATCGGAGATCGGTGCATTCCCTTCAAAACGAAAGTAACCTTAATCCTCTGCATCTTCAGCAGCTCAGATGTCGGGAGTAACTGACGACTGCTATATTCATTATTACAACCAACAACAGAACACCTCAATTGCTTAATCGGAGACATCTTGTCTTCCCCTATACCGGAGTCAACACAATGTCGGACTGATGACAGTTCACTCAGGGCGGGTCTAAGGTAGACGGCCTTGTCAATCAACTATCATGGGTGAGGTCTGTACAAAACTACGTAATTCTGACAGGAATGCCGGACATGAATTAGAAGCTTGCTTTGTCTGAATTCACGGTCGGATCCAGTTCTTAGCTTAAGTTCATTAAGTTTATTGCTAACTGAACGCACATTTGACAGGGTGAGTTGGCGGTGGAAATGCAAGCCTGATCACTGTGTACCATCCCGAATCGTACTGTACTGTACTCAGTGGTGGTCAGTAACGAAGTACCTTTACTTCGTTACTGTACTTAAGTAAATTTTTCAAGTATCTGTACTTTACTGGAGTAGTTTTATTTTGAGTAACTTTTACTTTACTACATTCCAAAGCATAAGATCGTACTTTTTACTTCACTACATTTCATAAAACATATCGTTACTCCTTATAATACATCACGTGCTCCGAGACTCAGACGCGGTGTCTGATTCATGAACAAACTGATTATTTTCAATGAACCTATTGAATCGGTTCGCAAATCGCAACAAACGATTCATTCACGAATTGGAATGATCCGATTGCAGCTGTTTTCGAGTCGACAACTCACTGATTCAAATGAATCGTTTAGAGCGAGTCTCCAGTGAACTGAACTCACAACAACCGGGAGATCTCGTGAGCGCGCGCGCGCTGTGAAAAGTAAGTTACTAATGTCGAATTTTAGGGTTAATTATTGTAACTGAAAATATATTTAGGTCAAAACTGTAAGTTGTTTGTGAACTAAATCTGCTGTAAGGGTGATCTATTTAATCCTACTGAAATGCTTGAATGCAGACAGATCAACATCAGTGTCTCTATGTTTTAGGTCAAAAAACGAAACATTAAAATAACATAGATTAAATAAAATAACTCATGCACATTCATATTCCCCGCTACTGTAACGTTAGCATTTTTATTAAAATGCTATGCATTTAGCCCCATGTGACGTCTGTTTTTATATTGTTTATCAACAGTATTTATACAATTTATAAATTCTTATATTGTTTAGATCAACTAGCCGAGTAGACAGATATAAATGTTTATTCATAATCATACTGAAAATAAGTAAATATTGTTAGCTGATGCTAACTGTCTAGCTAACAAGCTGGCTGGTGCTAAGATGAAGAAATTTTTAGATATAAAGTCCAAATATGTGTATTCAACCACCTAGATAGATTACAGGGAAAAAGCAAGGATGTGATGTTCAGAACATGGTAACTACAGTAATTATCAAAGTGGGAAGTGATGCCTTCTGGGGCATTTGGCCAGGGGTGTTTAACACCACAGACAAGGTTTGTGAAGAAAAAAAATCATTATGAAAATATTATTATATTTTCCTTAAAATGTTCTTCCTAACTTGCTCCTACTTCCGGCTTCGCTACTGTTCGGACGCTCCTGCTTATTGCTCTACGCTTCGCTCCCTATTTATGCACTTTTCTCAAATTTCTCTAAGATTTTAACTTCAGCATATCAGCACAGTGCTCAAACAACACAGTTTTTAGAAAAAGGAGACTCTTTGCCTCCCACTGCCAGCAGTTTACATTCCGGAGACGGGAAAACACAGCTGCCTACATTCAAACAGACGGGAAAGAAAATGCCCCTTGTGGAATCCACTTGCTGCATGAACTGCCACAGACTTCTACAAAGGATTGCGGTTCTTGAAACAAAGTTACTTGCTGGACCTCCAAAACAGGTGGAACACACGGCAGATCGTCATCACGGACCCCCGCAGCATACAGTCGGTGAGTCCTGTGAATCTAGTGAATCTCAACAGTGATATTTAATGAATTAGTTTAACAACATTTAACTTTGTATAACATATCATGTGTCCAGTCACAGGTTACAGGAGTGTGAATGCAATAATCTTTATGTTGGAACTAAACTCTGCAGGGCTATGGCCCTCCAGGAACTGAGTTTGATTGCAATTTTCTTAGGTGATTCCGATTTCTTGTGTGACCTGCCGATACCGATTTTTGCTGATTCAGATTTTCTTTCTAAAAACTATTATTGACAGCATATACAAACAAAAATCTCTCTATTTTTTTTTATACAAAAAAAAAAAAAAAAAAAACATAATAAAAGAAATATTAAACATTACAATTCCCCCAATCTGGACAAAGTTATAGATGTTCTCTCATGATGGTGCAATGCCATTTCATGCATGTTGAGTTATTTACACAGTTAAAGAGTTGGATTCTCATGCCAAACATCCTCATGCTAAACATGGCCAAAGTTTCAAAAAACAATTTGAATATAGAACGGAGTATTTCTGTGCCAAATACACGCCTTTCGGGTTTGTACAAGTTTCAGAAAGTTTTTTTGAGTATGGTTCTTCATGACGTAATGAAGGGTGTAATTGTAACACGCCTCATTTGGCAGCACTGCACAGGATTTGCTTGAGAAGAATGTCTTCAAAGAAGTGTGTTTTTGGTTGTAAGGGAAAAATAACCTTGTTCAGCTTCCCAAAGAACCCAGCGTTACATAAACAGAGGATGCAGTGTGTTTGTTGACGAAGGTTTTATAAACAAGGCCCAGTTTGACGCTGAATTTGCACATCATTTGATAGTGAAAGATGGAGTGGTCCCAGCTATAAAAGATCCTGGTTATGATTCAGAACTGCAGACGGTAAGTGAAACAGCATCAAATGTCTGTGTTTTGTTTGGCAATCGGTGCTCAAGTGCTCGTCACTCTTTAGCTCCGCCCACGGCACGCTTCCAGCACTGTTTTCAGAGAGAATCGAAATACTACTTTGTAGGTACTCAAGATTAACATGAGATTGGGTGAAACTGTCTGTGTTATGTCCCCTTTAACCTTTTATAGATGTTGGCGTTGGTAATATTAGTTAATCTTACTGCTAAATATGCATTTCTTTTCTTTTCTATTTTTTTTATATTTTTATGGGCTTTTTATGCATTTTTTATAGATAGGACAGTAGAGAGAGATGACAGGAAGGCACTGGGAGGAGAGAGGGGGCGGGATCGGCAAAGGACCTCAAGAGGGGAATCGAACTCAGGTCGCCGTGAGCGCAGTTGCGCTTTATGTCGATGCACTAACCACAAGGCTATTGGCACCGACCTAAATACGCATTTCAATTTAATAGGCCCCCAGAAAAAGATCGGGACAGCCCCCACACTCTTGGCCCCCTACAAATGTTCAGTTTGATAAACTGTGTATTTGATAAATTTATAATCAAATGCACCAGCTCAGTTAGAATCTGGAGGTTACTTGCGTTGCCTTTGTGTTAAGATTCCCTTCCGTAGTCGTCTTTGGAGAAAGGGGGTTTCCCAAGTTTCTGATTGGCTGGAAGTTCAGTAGTCGTTGAAGTGATGTCTTGGGCGTTGGCTGAAGATGCGGAGTTGGTCTGGTTGAAGTTTTGAGGTGGTCACAGGCTGAAGTTGAACTCTGAGACAAGGCGTGGCGGCAAAACTTAAACTGACAACACGAAACTCGCAACGGAAAAAAAACTAAAATAAAAGAAAGGATGTAACGAGACTAGGTGGTTTTTCTTATCGTGGTGTGAAGTAGCAACTGGCATGTAGTAGGGGTTGAACGACTTCTGTTTTTTTAAAGTCGACTTTTATGTGAATAAAGTCGATTTGAAGTCGACTAGTCGCTGATGACGTCATTAATGAACAAATAAGTCTGGAGCTGTGACAAACACCTTCTGCACAGCTATGGCATATGACACAGTGCCGCCCACATGACTATTGCTCCTATAACAGCTCATTTTTATCAGTTCTTTTGTCTTTATATTCGTTATATTTCTCACAGATTTCTGCTCGTTCTAAATCATATACTGATGAAGTTGCACAGTAAAGATTACATTCATATGAATGCATTAGTGAGAGCGATCGCGTGTGTGAATTCATTCTACCTGGCAGCTACTCTCTACTAGTAATGAAGTTGTGGGATTTAGTTATTAAGGAATATATGCTTGAACGTTTCAGTTTCTAAGCTATTTTATTGATAAATCGCAGAACATTGTTGACAATACATTTCCGCGCTGAACGATTCTGTGCGCGCGCGATCTGGACGTGATGTACGCGCTCTTTCACACAGGACGCGGCATGCGCTGCGCCTGCCGCTGGGTTCAGCGCAGCCCTTCAGATACAAGGCGATTTGCGCTATGCTCCCCAGAGCGAAGTAGGCGGAGTTTTCAACATTTTTAGCGGGAGTACGTCTAGTCATTGGATTGTTGTTCCACCTTTCGGTCAGCAGCAAAACACGTAAACACACCTAACATGCCAACTTGAATGGAGATGTGTCTCCATGACACAGCTTTTCTCCCGCAAAATATCGTATAGCTCTGGAAATTCAGACACACATCAGCTGTTCATCCATTTTGAGTTCAGCGCTTGTTTGGATGCCCCGTTTCTATTGGCCGCGCGGGGAAACGTCACAGAGCGCAGCGGCAAAAGTTGAATTATTTTGAACTTTGACCGCGGCGTGCGCGCAAGCTCGCCGCTGGTGCGCTCCGCTGCGCGTGCGCTTTGGTCGGCGCAGCAACTAACCGCCCTCGCGCAGCGCAAGCCATTGAAATGAATGGGTTTCATAGCGCAGCGCAGCGCATTCCGCGTCCTGTGTGAAAGGGCCTGAAGCCTATGTGTGTGCGTTACAGAGCAGCAGCGCATTATATTAGAATGGCGATTAACTGACCTGTACTATAAGCTGTTTAAAACGTGCATTCTCCCGTTCAATTTCGAGCATCCAGTAATATAATCACACATGTCTTGTGGAGCGCTTTCAGAGTATGCATTTATTTGTCATTTTAGTTTGGAAACGGAGCTTAAATGTGGAAGTCCTTCAGAGATTTCTTATATTGTTGCGCCCTCTATAGGACCAGCGACTAGTCGACGTCAAGCTAAAAGCGTCGCGGCAGAGCATTAAAGTCGACCAGTCGACTAGTTGGTGCAACCCCTAGCATGTAGGCCACAGCATGCTGGGACGGTGCTCAAAGAACAGAAATCATATGACCCCTTTAATCGCCTCTTAGGTGCACTCAAGCCTTGTGTGTTAGTAGCAGTGGTGGTCCTGTTTGAAGCCCATCACTAGCCAGAGACCACTTTGTTTTCTTGTCTGGTGCAGTGGCGGTTCTAGACCATTTCAACTGGGGGGGCCAGGCTGGGGCCAGGTGTACTGTTAGAGGGGCCAGTTACATTTAGACCTTATTGTTGTCATATCATTTTCTGCACTGCAGGCATTAACAGGCAAAATACCAAGGATATAATCATTCAACAATGAATTTGCATTTACATTTTATTTTTTACATTCGCATTACATTCAGTATTAGTCACAGTAACTGTAATTGCATTTCCATTTATATATTTACATTTGCATTACATATTCAGTATGTCACAGTAACTTTCATTTTAATTATTTTTACATTTGCATTACATATTCAATATCACTGATATTATATCAGTCACATTAACTGTATTCTATGATTTTTGTGTTTTTTTGCAAAAAGATCAGCAAATTCGTCTAGATTTAAGGCCTTTGCCCTCCTTGACTCAATACTTAGAACACCTAAATTGCTTAATCTGTCATCTGACATTGTGGACCTGAGATTTTCAAAGCAGTGTATCTGTACTTCCGTTATACCATTACACCGGAGACTTCTCGGTAAAATGTGGGAAAACTTGAAATATGAATGGCGTTCGTTAAGAGTTAAGGCTAATAGTTAATGTACTTAGTTGGATTCTTTTGCGAACATTTTTCTGCATCTGCCTTAGATGGGAGGCTTGCTTGCTTTCAGATTTGTATGACAATGATTATGTAGGCTGTTCACAAAATATATACTTGAAATCTTTTTTTTAATTTCGGTTTATGTCATTCCTTGGATAGTTTATTTGTGTGTAAATTAAATTCCCCGTATAGGCTGGCAATAAAAAGACAAACAGTGCGATTATGTTTTTATTTACTATGGGAAAATGACATGGACACAAATCATATTTTTGTATTAAATCTTTTTACTACACGGCATCCATAAATGCAAATGGTCTGAAAAGAAATACATTATCCAGTTCAAGAATAAAATGCTTAATATTGAAACAATGCAACAAGGACTGCCGCAAAGTGCTACAGAACTTTGAACTTCCACAATTACTTAAATTCTTAAAATCACTTTCACTTTATCTACATGTATACCCTGTTTTTTCTTTGTGAATTATTATTGATTGATATGATCGTTTGTAGTTTATTTTCATTATAGGCTACATGCAATGTAATGTTAAAAAAAACAGCTATGACGTGCATTTTACATTTATTTACACAAATATTCGCATTTGTTTTTAACAGTAAAAGCTTTTTATGTAAACTTAATATATTTAATATGTATTTCTGAATTACATTGTTATAAAAATAAATGGGGAAAATTATAGACCCCGTTTTATTGATATTTAAATAGTACAAGCTTATGTTGAACTATTCTTGTACATAAAGGCGCTGTATTAAGCAGGACATAAATTACTGAATGAAAAGGCTCTCCTTTACCACATGTAAATGTCTAAAATGTTTGTTTATTTGACAAATATCTAACCAACTTCATCTAACTGCAATAAAGACAGTAAACATTGTGCCAGAGTGCGAGTGTTCCTCGACTTCAAACAGCAAATCTCGCCAACCGGTATTCGGTAAATTCGTTTGAGATGCCAGACGCCTCGCCTTGAATAAGGACGACAGTAGACAGCGGCAGTCATCCTCTAACCATATTTTTGGCAGAAGTACAAGCGTCTGGGTGAACTCCATGCTGGTAGCCATAGCGCTTTCCTATGCTGGAGGAAGTAAGAATACCCTGCTTCGCGTCAGAAGGGAAGTTGTGTGACGTCATGTGAAAAGGGCCTATTATAATATTCACGCTAAACTTCCAACTTCTGAGTAGAAAAAAACCTGCAGATGCATGTTCTACGCACTGTTGTGTTCCGCTTTAAACAGCCCCTCTAGAAAATGTGTGGGTGACATTTCTGTTCCGCGTTGCACGGTCTAATAGGTCTAATAATGGATGTAAAAAACGATCGCGAAAAAAAAGTTTTGGAAAAATAATTTCACACTCTACATTTAGGGGGGCCACAAGGGGGACCAAGCTTGTTGTCACAGGGGCACTGGCCCCCCCCGGCCCCCCCCCTAGAACCGCCTATGGTCTGGTGCAGAACCGTCTCCCATGGGTACTTCTCTTGACTCCTTTTCCCATACCACAACAGATCTCTCCCTTCAGCATTTCCAACACAGCTCTCTCTTTATCTATTCTCTCTTCTCCTTCTTAGGGGTACTCATTTTGTAGCTAAAACCATGTCAGCTAAGAATGTCAGAGCTTAATCTACTACTGCTGAGTAATCATGCAAGTAGCCAAAAGTCCCACAAAAGGTCAATTGTGTTCTGTTCTTTCTAACGTCTGTGCCCCAAACGTCAGCCAGTGACAAATGCTAGAAAGAAGTTTCTAACACAGTTGAAGCTGCTATTTTAGCATCCAATTCCAGTTGTTCTTTTTTCATCTCAACTCCTCCTCCTGAGCTTCAATGGCATGTTTATTTTTTAACGCAGCTTGCTTTATCTCCACCCGAATACATACAGGTGCAAAGCTACTGCTGCAAGAAATTTACTTCCTGCATTTGGAGGCAGCATGAGACACATCTGAGATGCTGTCTCCAGGACCAATGTAATCATTTACATCACTTACTTTTTCTGACCTTTTGCTGTGTTTGGGTATTATCTTTGCTTTAAACAATGTCATGTTTTTCGGCTTCATCAACAGGTAACCAAGACCCATGTGCTTCCCTAGCCTCTGAACATATCTTTCGAAAGTTGTCAAAAGGTCAAACGTGCCCCAGGTTTGTGTTCTTTTTAATCATTTAAAGTGCTGCTCACTAATATTGGCACTCTTGGTAAATATGAGCAAAGGCGGCTGTGAAAATAAATTTTTTGATCTTTCATTCAAAAAATTCATAAAATTCTAAACGTTCATTGAAGTAAAACAATATAAAGTGGGGGGGAAACTCACATTATGAAATTAATATTTTCCTCCAATGCATGTTAGCTACCATTATTGGCACCCCTAGACATTCTTATGAGTAAAATATCTCTGAAGAATATTCCTATTCATATTTTTAAAAAATTAGCACACCAGGGTGATTATGAACATGAAATTGTCCAGCCATGACTTCCTGATCCACAGGATTATAAATGAGGAACACAAAGTCCAAATTCCTTTAATCATCCATCACAAGGAGTAAAACCAAAGAATATGGTTCTGATATACAGAACAAGACTGTTGAGCTTCACAAATTAGAAAGTGGCTGTAAGAAAAGAGCTGGAGCATTGAAAATCCCCATTTCCAAAATCAGGGCAATAATTAAGAGGCTCCAATCAACTAAAGATGTTACAAATCTGCCTGGAAGATGATGTGTGTTTATATCGTCCTAATGCACGCTGAAGAGGAGAGTTTGAGAGTCCAAAGACTCTCCAAGGATCACAGCTGGAGAATTGCATAGATTAGTTGAGTCTTGGGGTCAGAAAGCCTAAAAAAAATATATATCAAACAGCCCCTACATCACCACATGTTGTTCAAATGGGTTTCAAGAAAAAAAACTCCTAGCTCATCCAAAAACAAACTCCAGCATATTCAGTTGTCAGACACGACAGGAACTTCAAATGACACTGGCTTCTATGGTCAGATGAAACTAAAAAAAAAAAAAAAAAAAGCTTTTTAGCAGCAAACCCACCAGATGGGTTTGGTGCAAACCGGGATAAAAAGTGCCCCATGTCCACGTTTAAATATACTGCTGGATCTATAATGTTGTGGGCCTGTTTTTCTGCTGAATGTACTGGACATCTTGTTCAGATACATGGCATCATGGAGTCTTTAGATAAAAAAAAAAAAAAATCTAAACCTGGCTGCCTCTGTTAGAAATCTAATAATGGGCCGTGTTTGGATCTTCCATCAAGACAATGATCCAAAACAAACATCAAAATCAACACAAAAATGTGTCACTGAGCACAAAATGAAGCTTCTACCATGGCTGTCTCAGTTCCCTGACCTGAACCCTGTAGAAAATGAGTGGGGTGAACTGAAGAGAAGAAGCACCAACATGGAGCTGGTATTCTGAAGGATCTGGAGAGACTCTGGATGAAGGAATGGTCTCTGATCTCTTATCAGGTGTTCTCCAAACTCATCAGGCATTATAGGAGACAAATCAGAGCCGTTATCTATAGGGAAAAGGACGTTGCAATAATTGGGTGCCAATAACTGTGCCTAACGTGAACTAGAGAAAAACATTTATTTCATAATGCGAGTTTCCCCCACTTTCCATTGTTTTACTTCAATGAAAGGTTAGAATTTTGTACATTTTTTGAATGATAGATCAAAAGGATAAACAATGCAGATTTATTTTCACAGCCACCTTTGCTCATATTTACCAAGGGTGCCAATATTAGTGAGTAGCACTGTATTAGCCTGTTAATAGACTCTAATAGTTTCTGAGCTTTGTTTAACTTAGCCTTAACATTTGCAACATGTTTTTCCATTAATGCTTTAGCCGTTCATTTTAACAGGTCTTTTCCCTCCTTCAGACTCATTTTCAAAACAGGAAAGCTTTGATTTGATTCAATAAACCCTTCAGCATTCATACTTTTCATTTTCCATTTTGCAAACAGCTGATTGGTTGAAGTACATACAGTCAGGTCCATAAATATTGGGACATCGACACAATTCTAACATTTTTGGCTCTATACACCACCACAATGGATTTCAAATGAAACGAACAAGATGTGCTTTAACTGCAGACTGTCAGCTTTAATTTGAGGGTATTTACATCCAAATCAGGTGAACGGTGTAGGAATTACAACAGTTTGCATATGTGCCTCCCACTTGTTAAGGGACCAAAAATAAAGGGACCATTGGCTTCTCAGCTGTTCCATGGCCAGGTGTGTGTTATTCCCTCATTATCCCAATTACAATGAGCAGATAAAAGATCCAGAGTTCATTTCAAGTGTGCTATTTGCATTTGGAATCAGTTGCTGTCAACTGTCAAGATGAGATCCAAAGAGCTGTCACTATCAGTGAAGCAAGCCATCATTAGGCTGAAAAAACAAAACAAACCCATCAGAGAGATAGCAAAAACATTAGGCGTGGCCAAAACAACTGTTTGGAACATTCTTAAAAAGAAGGAACGCACCGGTGAGCTCAGCAACACCAAAAGACCCTGAAGACTACAGAAAACAACTGTGGTGGATGACCGAAGAATTCTTTCCCTGGTGAAGAAAACACCCTTCACAACAGTTGGCCAGATCAAGAACACTCTCCAGGAGGTAGGTGTATGTGTGTCAAAGTCAACAATGAAGAGAAGACTTCACCAGAGTGAATACAGAGGGTTCACCACAAGATTAGGCCAGATTAGAGTTTGCCAAACAACATCTAAAAAAGCCTTCACAGTTCTGGAACAACATCCTATGGACAGATCAACTTGTACCAGAGTGATGGGAAGAGAAGAGTATGGAGAAGGAAAGGAACTGCTCATGATCCTAAGCATACCACCTCATCAGTGAAGCATGGTGGTGGTAGTGTCATGGCGTGGGCATGTATGGCTGCCAGTGGAACTGGTTCTCTTGTATTTATTAGCCCCTTTCGCACCGCTTTAGTTCCAGAACTAAAAGTACAGTACTAAAGTACTGGGACGATTTTGCGCGAACTATTTCCCAGTACCATTGAAAGGGTCGCATTCGCACCGACAGTGGGTACTAAGAAGTGACGTAAGCCGGTCGACAGCGACGTCATTTGTGCGCGGCGTTCAACAACGAAAACAAAAAAGAACAACATTAACAACAGGAGGATGGAGGACGCTGTGATCGGAGCTGTGTTTTTGTTGTGTCTCGCGGGGTTCACGGACATGGAATGTCGACGTAACTTAGGCTATATGTCAAGCGATTGAAAGATCGGAAAGGAGTCCAAAATGTTCAAAAGTGCCTGTACTTAAGCATCCGTCCATCTATCGCTGTTCTCCATTCTTGAAAAATATAAGTTTGATGCGATGTTTACACAGTATGTGTTTACACGGCGTTTTAAATCATGGCGGGTGAGGGCGTTTTCGTACGCGATTAGCCAATCAGCGTACACGTACGTCAAGATTTTACACGTACGTCAAGGGTTTTAGACCCTACTCTGAAGTAGGAGCTAATTTAGTTCCTCCAAACGAGTTCCGGGAACTAAAACAGTTCCTAGTTCCCGCGGTGCGAACACGCGAAAAAGTGGGTAGTTCCACAATTAGTTCCGGTACTATGAAAAGGTTCCTGCGGTGCGAAAGGGCCTAATTATTGATGATGTGACTGCTGACAAAAGCAGCAGGATGAATTCTGAAGTGTTTCGGGTAATATTATCTGCTCATATTCAGCCAAATGCTTCAGAACTCATTGGACGGTGCTTCACAGTGCAGACGGACAATGACCCAAAGCATACTGCAAAAGCAACCAAAGAGTTTTTGAAGGGAAAGAAGTGGACTGTTATGCAATGGCCAAGTCAATCACCTGACCTGAATCCGATTGAGCATGCATTTCACTTGCTGAAGACAAAACTGAAGGGAAAATGATCCAAGAACAAGCAGGAACTGAAGACGGTTGCAGTAGAGGCCTGGCAGAGCATCACCAGGGATGAAACCCAGCGTCTGGTGATGTCTATGCGTTCCAGACTTCAGGCTGTAATTGACTGCAAAGGATTTGCAACCAAGTATTAAAAAGTGAAAGTTTGATTTATGATTTATTATTCTGTCCCATTACTTTTGGTCCCTTAACAAATGGGAGGCACACATGCAAACTGTTGTAATTCCTACACTGTTCACCTGATTTGGATGTAAATACCCTCAAATTAAAGCTGACAGTCTGCAGTTAAAGCACATCTTGTTCGTTTCATTTGAAATCCATTGTGGTGGTGTATAGAGCCAAAAATGTTAGAATTGTGTCGATGTCCCAATATTTATGGACCTGACTGTAAACACAAATGTCCATCAGTCTTTACAACCAGCGTATTGAGTTGATGTTACACAATAACGCTGTTTAAAACTACATTGTTTTAAAGGAACACACCACTATTTTTGAAAATAGGCTCATTTTCCAACTCTCCAAGAGTTAAACAGTTGAGTTTTACAGTTTTCGAATCCATTGATCCATGAATCCATGAAAAGTTGTGATTTTCTAGGCCGATATGGCTAGGAACTATACTCTCATTCCGGCGTAATAATCAAGGAACTTTTCTGTTTTACCGTGGGTACAGCAGGCGCAATGATATTATGCAGCATCTCTCAGAAATGTATCCATGGTTGCAAGACACACTCCCTTTGCAAGCAGGTGCTCCTTATTTTCAGGCGCTGCGTAATATCATTGCGCCTGCCGCAATATGCATAAAGCTGCAGAATATGCATAAAGCTGAACCTTCGTTCTTCAGAAGAAATGCATGTGTTGGTCTTGAGGATGTCCTAAAGAACATTTGGCGTACACCACTTGATCAAATCAGAATTCAGAGTACGTCTGAGAGAAAGATTTGACTATTTGTACACAAACTTTCTTTGCAGCAGAATCAACTTTTTAATTTGCTTGTAAGAAATCCAGCAGATGATGCTAAAAATTGACTCTGTAAAAGATCTTCTATAGTTAAAATGCGATTTTTCTATGGGGAATACAGTTTTTAATTTTGAATCTGTAAAAATGATACAATTCTCTTGTTGTGCAGTTTCAAAACATGTAAAAATGTACCAATACTCTAGCCAAAATGTACCAATACTCTATCCAAAGGGAATGTGTTGCAAAAACAGATACATGGACAAGGCAGCTCAACATCTGAATGTAATCACAATCACCATAACAACACAATCATACTTTTTTTTTTTGCTTTGCCCGTAGAGGAGGGATTGCTGAATTGCACATATGAAGAAACAGTTACATTAGAGAAAAATTCATGTCATGTCATGCATTCGCAGTGATTGGGTTTGAGGTCCTCCCGGCCATTATTAAAGCATATTCAAAGGCATTGTCTGCAGTCTGTCTGTTAGTGGAACGTTAAAGGCCTTAGTCAAAAAGCACTGATCTACATAATGACTGGACTGCTCATTGCGTTCTAAACTGCCATTTGGCTGTGACGCCACTGGAAGTGTTTGAGCGGCGAGGCAAAACCTTGACCTAAAATTCACCCAATTTGAAGTATATCAGTCACACAGGATTAGTTTTTCCTGTTGTGCATGCAAATTAATTGTTACTTAAGATGTTATCTGCAGATGTTTATGGTATTTTCGGACAAGATAAGCAATATATTGAAATCGGTGAGGTGGGTGTGACAGTTGCGCACTTGCAACTTATGTACGTAATTATGCAGGAAATATTAAACATGAACATATATCTGGTATTAGTATCATAAATTAATTTGGTTATACAATAAATATTACAATACAAGCCTCTGTTAATATTTCTCTATAGTAATGAATACCAATATGGCAGTGTGGTGGCTTCACTTTTTTGACGTAATCAGCAATCCAGTTCTCTATTATAGATCAGCGGTCCCAAGTGATAGGGTTCAAAAGGGATGAGACACCCCTTAAAATTTTAAAATGTATTCATATTAAGTTTCTGATAATTATTTTTATGTTTATCACGTTAAAATGGCATACTTTTTTCTAAGTTTAAACTGACCCCAAGTGATCTTTATAGTGAAGCCTCACCTGAGTCCTGGCTGGAGGTTTGGCTTTATCGCTCCCAGCAAACTTGCCTTTATTGGAAATTCTGGACGCTTGCTCTTTACAGAACTTGATGTGGCGATCTGCTGCATTCTCACTGAAGCGTCGCTGGCAATAGGGACACTGGATATAATCTGGAAAAGTCAATCGCTGTTACTGTTTTTAACCGATCTTACTGTTAACTCTTCCAAGTGTTTTTTTTTGTTTTGTTTTTTTACCTGGATCATAGGATGGAGGAGGGGGTGGAGGAAGGGGTCCACCATCTTTCATGACTTGATCCAAACCTTTGGCAGCACGAATGGTGGCAATGAATTCTTCATGCTTTCGGCGCCAATTGGACTGTTTCTTCGGGGGTTCAGGCTGTTTAAAACAAACATTTATTTTGAAAACATTTGATTGAAAATCAAACAGGAATGCAGGATATTCTAATTCTAAATTTCCTAAATCACCTAATACATAACCTTCAAAGGGGGAACAAGATTACTTAATTATTTAAAATGTAGGAATGTACCATTATTAAAATTCTGATCATTATAACCAAAAATGATAAATGGACAGTATTAAAATTCTATACAATTTTGTCTAAGTGAAAAGTAAAAACTCTAAAAATAATAATAAATCATATTTAAGACTACAGGTGAATTTAGGCATCCCAACATTATACCGCACAGTATGAAAATTAAATTTATATGTTGAGACTGAGTTACTTTTATGTGTTTTCAGTTTTAAAATTTGTTAAAAATGTTGAATATTATTATAATATAATTTAACTAGAATGTTTTCTAAAACATTTTCTAAAATCTTTATGTACAATATCTACCAACATTTATTTAATTTTTTCTTATCAAAAAAACAACAACAACAACATGCAGTTCATTCATACATCTGGAATTACAAAATTAATCATGGCAAATTTGAATCTATCGATACTTCTATTTTCTGCTAACAAAAAAAGTTTGAAAACAAGCTAATCATTATAGCAGAAATACTAAAGGAAATATCTTGAATGTTGTGTTGGATAAGTTGAGAATCACTGATTTTAATAACAATAATTGGGTTTTGTAAGTCAGGACAGGTAGATAATCATTGTTTATTGATCCCAATAGGTAAACTTGAGACAAACATCTTGAAGAGACAAACATCTTGAAGAAAAAAAAATCTAGATTATTTACAACTCTTTTAAACTTTTAACTCTTTTGGGGATTCTTTTTCCCAAAGTAAGCAAATATTAAACACTGCAGCCTTAACATTAGAAGTGACACAAAATTCAGTAATGAGAAAAAAAGAAGAAGAAGAAAAAAAAAAACTAAATCAAACATTCAACTTACTTTATCAGACTTAGAGCTGCTGGAAGAACTTTGTAACTGAAACATAACCAAAAGGGGTTTTAGAATAGTTCAGGACACTAGGGTATGATGTGAGGGTAGCCGTGGAGGAAAACGGCACTGAATAGTGGGCTCTGTTTGAGACTG
Source organism: Acrossocheilus fasciatus (assembly GCA_036784905.1). Lineage (NCBI taxonomy): Eukaryota > Metazoa > Chordata > Actinopteri > Cypriniformes > Cyprinidae > Acrossocheilus > Acrossocheilus fasciatus. The sequence goes on from CM071961.1 coordinate 16,374,871, forward strand.
ATGTCTTTTTCACATTCGCTATGCTTGCTTGAGGCCAAACCAGAGTTTGACTGTTCTGAATCAAAGCATGTAAAGTGGTAGATTTACATTGTCTTTCTAAAGCTATATTCAGCAGTTTCAATTGTCTGATGTATTCAGAGAGTTGAGAAACAACTGTCCTGTTCACACTGCCCCAAAAAAACTTGAGGTTGTGGGTGAAGCCAAGCATGATATTCCTTTAGACTGACTGATAAAGAATGGCACAAACAACAGAAAGGTCATGGGCTTGGTTTCCCAGGAACAGTTATGCCGGAAAAATATGCAACAAGGAATGTGCACACAAAAACTAAATAATAATACAATAAAGGAGTAATTCATGGAGGACAAGAGACTGGTATTGAGGTTTATGGTCATGTTCAGAATTGTGACAAAAGCAATAAAAGTAAATAAAAACAGTGCACAAAGAGAGAGAGAGAGAGAGAGAGAGAGAAATTAACATAATTATGTCTTCCAATATTTTATAATTTTAGATTTTTTATTTTAAGATATTTTACTAAAATATTTTTTTAGTAAATTAATACCCTAATAAACCTGATTATTTTGATGTAAATCAAGTTCATTTTTATGTATACATAAAAATGTAACTTGAAAGTACTGCAAGTTCATTTGGATAAAAACATTTTTTGTAACACTGTTTTTTTTAAAACTGCATTAATTACATTTATTCAATGTGAATTCTGTCCAAGAACATTAAATACATTTAATCCCTAAAGTGTGGGGGAAATTATTTTTAATTACCACCGATTAGCATTGAGGTTTTTATTCCCTGAGAATTTCAATCCAGAAAAAAAATAAGTGTAAACTTTAGCCCTACAAAATATCTTTATTATTATTATTATCTATACATGACTGGGAACTGTAACCAGTGTGGCTACGCAATGAGGTTTAAAAGCCAGTAAAATGGATTCTTTGCTTTTATGCTCATGTTGTTTTATTACTACTAAGATGAATTTGGTGAACATCACTTTTGCCAATGTATGCAGTGACACTGCAGAAGATTTTATGGCAACAGCACACAACAGTTTCTGAATGTGCAGCAGTCTGAATATACTGTATGCAAAAACTCACGGTTCACTTCCCATTAGCTGTGAAGAGGAAGAGAACAAATACAGTACAAGATAAACTAGATCCAGGTCCAAACAACTAGTGTAAAAGTGTCGCTGTAATGTTTAAATGTGGTTGTTTCCTCACCTTTGGTTTTATGGGTTTGACTACAGGAATATCAGTCCCCTCTGCCCTCTGCCTGCTGGAGTCAAACACCTTTCTTTTCTTTGCTGCTGTCTTCTGGCAGATCGGCATATGTTTTTTCTACAATAAGTAATCAGGTGGGCAGGTATCAAATAACTGTGACAACAGTGCGCCGATTGAGTAATTTTTTGTGTTTGCTTTGTGACCCGAGAGAAATACATGCCTTGTTGTTAATCTTGATTTGGCAACTACATAACAACATAATTGGTTAGTATATTGCTAGGCAACACAATGCAAACTACAGTTCTTTTTTTTTCTTTTTTTTTAAATAAACTAATATTTTTATTCAACAATCAAGCATTAAATTATGTAAAAGTAACAATTAACAATTAGAAGGACAACTATAATGTTACAAAAGATTTCAAATAAATGCCATTCTTTTGAAAAAAAAAAAAATGTACCGTGGTTTCTTCAAAAATATTAAGCACAACTGTTTTCTTTAGCAGCAAATCAGCATATTTGAATGATTTCAGAAGGATCATGTGACACTGAAGCCTGGAGTAATGGCTGCCAAAAATTCAGCTCTTCCAACACAGGATTAAATTACATTTGAAAATATATTACGTACTGTAGTATATTTTTATTTAATGCCACGTCAGCATCTTAGGCTATTTTCATGGCAAAGACAATTAAAAAAAATACAAGTATAACAAATACAATAAAAACCAGCAAACAAACAAACAAACACAAGTTATATTACACAAGATTTTTTACATTAACATATAATAAAAATTCTAAAACTTTTTCTGGCAAAATTATACTAAATAACTCTTTAAGTGAGTTTGAAAATATATTAAAACAGAAAATATTTGTCTATATAATAACAACATTACTGTTGTTGTTTTTTTTACTGCAAGTACTGTTTTAATTAAAATAAATTCAGCATTGGTCAGCATAAAAGACCTATTTAGAAAACATAAAATAAAACTTACAGACACCAAACTTTTGAACTGTAGTGTACATTTTGTATCATACTGCAACTTGCTAGGCAACACATAACAATGCACAAACTGTAACTTAGTAAAAAATATGATTTATATATAGTTATATGTTTAATTTACAATGTCACATTGGGATTTTTATTTTTATGTTTGCACACACATTTGAATGGCAAGATAATTTACATCAACCACCATCTGTAAGATTATCATCCATCTAGAAATACTTACAAGAACCTTTGAAAAAAACCTTCTTCCACATATTTTGCAGGGCAGCAGGTCTTCAGAAACAGGAGGAGATTCTGTAGACAAACCACAAACAATAAATAGTAGGCTAACAGAACAACATGATAAAATGGAGAAAAAAAACACAAACACAAAAATGATAAAGATGAATAGTTGAGTCTATCTGGGTGTGCCGATCAGTTCACTCAGATACAGGGTGAAGTGTGTGGAACTAGGTCACTCCTGTCAGTCCATGTAACACAACTGAGGGACTGATTGAAGGCAGGAACCTAAAGATGTGAAGGATGCTGGGAGAAAAAAAATCTTGACATTTGATTTTTTTTTTTTTTTTTTTTTAAACGGAGCAGAACAAATCGTTGAAATGCAAGTTTGTTTTGCTGCAGCTCACTTCACATGAATCAAATACCACAACAAAAGCACTTCAGCTATCTATCATCAATCTATCCATCTATGTATGCATGTACATATACACACACGCAAAGTTCAAATAACAGGTAAACATCAGTATTTTCCAACAAGCCGTCATTCTCTTCCATGGTGATAACCTCAAACAACAGCGACCGAATAAACCAAACCTGCTCTCCCTTATACAACCACACAGATTGAATGCTAAAGGTTAGAAGCGTCATTATATTCAAAATATTTACATAGGCATTTTTTTTTTAAAGCCTTACCTTCTATTTCCTCCATCTTTCTTGCCCGGTAAGACACTAAGGACGATGCTGTAGCAACTAGGCTCTTCTAGGTAACGTTAGCCGCCCCACATGCTAGTATCCTTATTTTTGATTGGTCTTTTCCCGTTTCCTCGTTTCCCTGCAGAAATAAACGCTGTGCAGTACCTGCAACTGGCCGCTAGGTGGGACGTGGGAGGCGACCAGACTGTGCATTACAGTCTATAGAAAGATGAATAATCTTCCACTGATATTTGACTTTATTAAAAAATAAAAACAGATTTTCTGCACGCATGCTTACTCTAGTAAGTGTTTGCACTATTTTATTTTTCTTGTTATTATAATTACTGGCAAATTTCCAGACACAAAGCTACTATTTGCAAAAGCAAAATAAAGGAATATTGTCCCTGTCAGATGCCATATTTCACCATATTCTTCTGTTTTAAGGATCCTGTTCACATGGCCCTGGGAAGCAACAATTAAAATGTGTTTCGGACGAAATGTCAAACAATAGAGCCCTTGTTTATAAACTGGATTTGCTGAATGCTGGGTGGCATCCCAGCACATCTGCCGTGTTTGGTGGGAAATGCGTTTCAAAGCAACAGCTGCACTGTTTGGAATTGACTAAATTAAATCATATGGACAGCAGCGTTTTATCTGAAATTGCACATATGCGACCCTGGACCACGAAACCAGTCATAAAGGTCAATGTTTTTTAGATTTTTACATCATCTGAACAAATAAGCTTTCCATTGATGTGTGGTTTGTTAGGATATGACAATATTTGGCTGAGATACAACTATTTGAAAATAAATAAATAAAATAAAATAAAAAATCAAAATATTGAGAAAATCACCTTTAAAGTTGTCCAAACGAAGTTCTTAGCAATGCATATTACTAATCAAAAAATTTTTTTTTGATATATTTACAGTAGGAAATTTACAAAATGGAACACGATCTTTACTTAATATCCTAATGATTTTTGACATAAAAAAAAAAACAAATAATTTTGACCAATACAATGTATTGTTGCCTATTGCTACAAATATACCCGTGCTACATATGACTGGTTTTGTGGTTCAGGGTCACATATTTCCTATTGAGTATTAATGAAAAATCAAATGAGAACTCAGGCGAACAAATCGTTCTCTTTCACTTGCATTCAATGAATCATATATGTGACCCTGGACCACAAAATTGTCTTATGTGTAAATTTTTCAGAAACTGAGAGTTACATCATCTGAACGCTGAATAAATAACCTTTCCATTGATGTATGGTTTGTTACGACAATATTTGGCCGAGATACAACTATTTGAAAATCTGGAATCTGAGGGTGCAAAAAAATCAAAATATTGAGAAAATCGCCTTTAAATTTGTCCAAATGAATTCTTAGCAATGCATATTGCTAATCAAAAATGACATTTTGATATATTTACAGTAGGAAATTTACAAAATATCTTCATGGAATATGATCTTTACTTAACATACTAATGATTTTTGGCATAAAAGAAAAATCTATAATTTTGACCCATACAGTGTATTTTTGGCTATTGCTACAAATATACCCCAGCGAATTAAGACTGGCTTTGTGGTCCAGGGTCACATATTTCGTTCAATCTTCCTTTCAAGCATTGGTGTGTAAAGAGTACCTGAAAACCATACTTGAGTAAAAGTACAGATACCTTACAGTGAAAATTACTCCACTACAAGTTACAAGTCACCAATTGCAAAACAACTTGAGTAAAAGTCTTAGAGTATCTGATTTTAACAATACTTAAGTATTTTACTTATACTAAATATAGGCTCAAAAATGCACAAAACTATAATGTTGTGGCAAGAAGCTGGGGAAAACAGACAGAGGCAAGGATCTATGTGCAGGGATTTCATGGAAAAACTAGAACAAACAATAAACCAAAAACCAAAGGAGAACAAAGAACAGAATGACAGGCAAACAGACAACCATTACATTCAACAACTCAAAGAACTAAAGAAACACTAGGATATATATATATATATATATAGATAAGATTATGGTGGCCGAGAGAGCTCAACGCACTGCAACTTCAAATAGAAAAAGCACCAGCAAATCAAGAAAACATCTTCATCAGTTTGACAGCAGGGGCCTGGGGTCCGTTCTTCGTACGTCGCTAACTCAGTTAGCTGGATTTGATTGTTGACGATTTCGCTTGATCTTGGATCATTTGGTTCTTTGAAGCTCATCCTAGACTTGCTGTCATAGCAACAGGTCTGTAAGCTTAAACCTGCTCGGGAACAGGCTTATTTAATGTAAACAGGATTAGATTGCATATTTTTCAGATTAATTGATACTTAAAATATATATCCCAGCCACCAGTACTTTATTATAAGACCCTACTGATCCAGGGACAGAAATTTTAAATAATAATGATTTAAAAATGAATTGAAAAATAATATAATGTTGTGTAGTCTATAATACTGTAGACACAGCCAGTTTAACTCATTGAAATATTTATTCATGATAAAATAATTACTTCATAATTGTATTGGAGTCTTACACACATGCTATACAGTTAATCTGAGTCATGCATTAATTTAAGTGGTGACAGCTATTGAGTGGCTTGATGGAGCGCAGGAGATCCAGATAACTTGGTCTTGACTCTTAAGAAACTTTAATTAATGCTGTCACGTAACACATCTGTTTCAAAGATAAAATTTAATGAATTGCTAATTTCAACATTGAAATAAAATTGTAAAGCCTGTACATACACTAGAAATGGTGAATATAAATAATTGGGAATCATGTAAAAAATAAAACAAAAACAGTGCACATTTCAATTATCTGTTATAACATTTATGCAGTTTTGTTCGCTTAGCTGTTTCCTTATAAAAGTCCAGAAGTTTGTCAAGTTTTTCCTCAGGGGTCTTTTTTAATTATATGATGTCATTACGTTACTGTCTTGCCGCCAGCCAATCGCTGCATTGCTGATCGTGGTTTCGAGTATCAATACATCTGCCCTTTTCGAGGAACACGAGAGTGTGTAATCTTAGACATCTTAATCCAGATATTTTAATCTAATTTGCAAATTAATTTGAAGAACCAAATTAGCCAGAGATCAGTTATCAAGATTAGAAGATCTGGAATCTTTCAAATCATCTATGTATTAAGAGGTACGAAGAACGGACCCAGGTGCTGCAAATGCTCACAACACAAACAAATAAAGAAATGCGCTGCAAATACTCACAACACAACCAAATAAATAATTTTATTTGCAGTGCAAATTTGCATTTATCTTTATTTGGTTGTGTTGTGAGCATTTGTAGGGTTGTAAAATTGATGAAGTTGTTTTCTTAATTTGCAGGTGTTTTTTTTTCTATTTGCAGTGCGTTTCTTTATTTGTTTGTGTTGTGAGCATTTGCAGCGCGTGTGTTGTAAAACTGAAGTTGTTTTCTTAATTTGCAGCGCGTTGAGCTCTCTCTGCCACCATATAAGATACAAACTGACTACAAACACCACGGGAGACAGGAAGTGACATAAAAGTCCAAGACAAGTCATAGCCCGCGTCCCAATGTGCATACTATCCATCCTAAATTCTATGTGATATTAGTAATGTTCAATACTATTTAGGGCAGATAGGGTGGATAGTATGCACATTGGGACGCAGGGATGGAGAACATGTAGTCTAACAAATACAAGAAAGAGCTGATTTGTGAGGAAAGCAAATACGTTTATTTTCTAAAACCAAAATAAAACTGAACACCTCAAAACTGAAAACAAACAAATAAATAATAAAAAAAAGAAAATTAAATAAAAAAATTAAAGTCTTCTTGCACTGGATTTGCTGGTTTCAGCCTCATCGCCGGCTGCAGTCATGTCTTTATATTTAAAACACCTGTGATTCACAACTACTAAGGAACTCGCGTTCATGTAAAGTAGCCTTGTTGGCAAGTTTGGGTGAGTAATTAAGGGCAAAACGCACAAGATATGGTACTTTCAGTGCCCTGTAGTTGGCGATATCTCTTGTAGCAGATATAAACTGCTGCAGATAAGCTAGGTGCCATGCAAAATATAATGTGTGACTGCAACACTCATTTCAAATGTAGTGGAGTAAAGAGTAAAAGTTGCTAATATCTTTGATACTCAGTACAACTACAAAGTATCCGAAAATATATTCAAGTACAGTAGTTACAGTAGCCTATTTACTCCAATATTTTACACCTTTTTCGCACCTAAACGAGTGAACTCATTTTCACCACATAAGTGAATCAGGCATCATGTAAATCAGTCTCACTTTCAATACGAGGGAAACTGGGCGGGAAAACAATACTCTGACCGAACTGTCTTTTTAAAGAATCGTGTGAGTGAACGGCTCATCGTAACAAAAACGACTCACTGTCGCCACCTACCGGCGGAATTCGAAACCCAAAACAAAGAGTCACTGAACGAATCAGTGAACTGGTTCAGAAGATTCGAGTCACTGGGATGAATCAAACGCCTCAGTTCTACTGAGCATAAGCAGATAGAGTGGTTTTGGATAATCCTCGCATATCATCAGCACTCAGTAACGCGCATACGTCATCCCTCTCTTGTCTTGCAGACTCATGAACTGAACCAGCAGCAGCAGCAGCAGCACCACTGAGAGCACCGTCGCATCCTACTGAAGTATTAACCAGAGCGACAAAACTGCACAGCCTTGACCATTAGGAAAACGTCCAGCCTAAAACAGGTACGATTTGCGAATTCGCTCGGCCTTACAGATAAGCCCTCTGAGCCGTATTATATGACAAACGCGCCTGTTTCATTAGCATCTGTGTATAGCCTGTCAGATTTATATAACCCGTTGCATTCATATAACTTCAGCTATGAACGCCGTGTGCTGTGCTGTAAATGAAAGAATTGCTCCGCTGGGATTTGCACTTGTAGCTGTCATATCTGGATATGTCATGTTGGATACTATGTTTTGATATGATGTTATTACCGAGTACACGTGACATGTCAAGGACGTGAGCGAGTAGCCAGTGTTTTAGCACAAAAGGACTTATTATTTCTTTGTATTTTCATTTTTACGTCATATAAAAGATGCATTTTACGTTCTAAATGTTCATAAATCTGTCAGGATTGTGTGTTTTCATTCAAACAAAGGCAAGGAGGAAGAGCTTCATTATCACAACAATATCTATTGTTTCAGTTTGGCTTCAAATAAGGTGATTTATATTCTGAGTTTGAGGCAACGAAGGGTTTAATTATGAATGAAGCAAATCTCAGATTATCTCACTGTTATTATGATGCACATATTGTGACTAACATTAGAGCTCTTGTAATTCCAGAACATTCTCCTTTATAATATGTCAGAGATCAAAATTGGACTGTCAAAAAAACAAAAACTAGAATGTGAATGACTATTTAGTTTGGACCATTAGTTTTAAAAATGACAAAATAATAATAATAATAATAAAAAAAATAAAAAAAAAACGAATAAAAAATTATAACTATAATATTAATGACTATTTCATTTGACTTCTGTTTATTAGTATTGCAATGATGACATTGTATTAACTGAAACCACCTGTTCTCAGGTCCCGCCTCAATACTTCATATAAATTAAAATGAGTAAACTGGAGTGTAAATGGATCTTTTACCATTACATATTTATGAAAACATTTATAATATGTTACACTGGACCACAAAACCAGTCATAAGGGTCAATTTATTTGAAATGCTTTTATTTTATACGTCATCTGAAACCTGAATAAATAAGCTTTCCATTGATATATGGTTTGTTAGGACAATATTTGGCTGAGATACAACTATTTGAAAATCTGGAATCTGAGGGTGCAAAAAATCAGAATACTGAGAAAATTGCCTTTAAAGTTGTCCAAATGAAGTTCTTAGCAATGCATATTACTAATCAAAAGTTAAATTTTGATATATTTACAGTAGGAAATTTACAAAATATCTTCATGGAACATGATCTTTACTTAATCTCCTAATGGTTTTTGGCATAAAAGAAAAATCGATCATTTTCACCCATACAATGTATTATTGCATATTGCTACAAATATACCTGTGCTACTTAAGACTGGTTTTGTGGTCCAGGGTCACATATTAGGTACCATCATATTCAATGTTCATTCTGAATAATATACTGTATAATGAGAATTTTTTTTTTAATTTTTAATTTTTTACTATATGGCACCCATATTGAGTGAGAAAATGGATGAAGTTTGCACCTGCTTCTCAATTTAATTCTTATAAACTTTTATTTTCTAAGTTGCAACCTGTTCAATCCCAGTACTCAGACATCAGTGGTGTACACATTATGCAAAAAAAGAGGCACACCCATCTCTGTACTCTTTCTACAGCAGTCCTGTTTTTTCTTTGTTATGTAAAATGTGAACCTGCTGATCCTCTGTTGTTGAATTTTCAGTTTGTTAGGGCTGTTTTGTCCAAACTGTTGCACAAGCTGTCTCTGAGGGTGCGTTGGTGGATTCCACAGAGGTCTACCTAGACATAGACAGGGTAAGCGTGTGTGACAACTCTTCTGCATGGTTGTCACTGTTGCCTTGAGGAACTGCTCACTCAAGTCCATATTGATTTTTTGGACTTGGATTACTTTGCCAAGTGAGCTTTAATTTATGTCTCTTTCCCATGTATAAATGGAAAAAGACAATTCATTTAGTGCTTACAGCTAGAGGCATATCAATAGAAACCAACATTATGGTATATTAAGTACAGTGGTGAATAAAAGTTTCAGAATTTTTTGTATTTCTACAAAATTTGACTTTAATTGGATATTCATCGTGTTTTTTACAAAAAGAAAGTCAAATTAAACATATAGTATATTTAAAAAAAAAAAAAGAGAGAAAAAAGAAATTCATTTATTTAGTAACCAAAATGAAAACAATTGAATATTTTTGTTGGAGAAATGGAGTCTGTGAGTTTAATGCTGTGAACAGCCCTTTAATGATGACCTCCTTATGGGTGTTTCACCACACAGTGGCACCATTTTGAAGGCAACAGCTGAGAATGACTGTGCTGAGATGATAACATGGGCTAAATATAACTCTGAGCTCAGGGAAGACCGTCCTCACATCTCATGAGTGATATTTAGTTTAACAAAATTCTAAATAATCTTCCAGATTTGAGCCACATCTTTTTTGATGATCTATTCAAGGATCGGATTATTATATTATGTTTTATGGGACATATTTTTCATGCAACATACAATCTCTGGTAAGAAATGAATTCAGAAGGACAATTTAGAAATGCATGACATCACAAATGTGACACAGAATAAACAGTCCCTTATCCAAGCTTATCTTCTTATCTAGGCCAGATCATGGCTGCTTATAATCTTTACATTGTTACTTGCTTGGGATTCCTATGGTTATTGTTCAAATGTTGATTAGTATGAATGTATGAATCTAAGGAGTTACACTACTGTTCAAAAGCCTGGTATCAGTAAGATATATATATGTTTTTTAAATGTTTTTGAAAGAAGTCATTTATACGTACCAAGGCTGCATTTGTTTGATCAAAAATACAGTAAAAACAGTAATATTGTGGAGTATTATTACAATTTAAAATAGTTTTTTTATTTTTGAATATATTTTAAAATATAATTTATTCCTGTGATGGTAAAGCTGAATTTTCATCAGCCATTACTCCAGTCTTCAAAGTCACATGATCTTACAAAAAATTTAGTTTTGCTGATTTGTTGAATAGGGAAAATTTCTTATTATTAAAGGTGCTGTATGTAAGTTTTTGACTCTACTAAAGCATAAAAATACCATAATATGTTTGCAGATATTTAAGAAACATGCTAAGTTAACATATTAACAAGCTAAGTTAGTTATTCTCCTTTGAAAATGTGCATTCCGGCCCGGAATGTCGGTCTCTGTTTTGGTTTGTGAAACCCGCCCACTGCCAGTTTACCCAATCGTATTTCTGCACCCCGGGTTGGCATTTGGCTGTGAACACAGCATATTTCAGTTATTCATGGTCATGTGTGCTTGTTCCGGTTGGTGCCATCAATCTGGCAACCTGCCTGTGCGTCAAGTCTGAAGAGGAGGGGCTGGGTGAAAAAAAACCCTCTCCAGTATTTTGAATTTGGGCTGCAATACCTAGTTCAACCGCTAGGTGTCAGTTCTACATACAGCACCTTTAACAATGTTGAATACAGTTAAAAATGTTATTTATTTATTTAGTGAAAATGTTAATGGGTTTTTCAGTATTCTTTGATGATTAGAAAACATTTAATGAAAACAATTAAAATATTTATAATTATTAATTATTATTAATTATTATAATTACTATATTTTATTAAAATATTAATAATGGTCTATATAATAATAATAATAACAATGGCCTATATAAAATAAAAAAAATGCATCATTAAAAATAAAGATGGATCATTGCATCAGACCAAGTGAAAAATGGAACTGCTATCTTGAAATATATATACACATTTGAAATAGTATTTTTGAGAACCAGTGGCCGAATGTATAGCAGTAAGCCAATAAATATTTTAATAATTAATTACACTATAATTAAAATGACATTTTAATGCAGCAGTGCTGTTCATGTTCTTTGTGCTTAGATTCCTTTTAGATCAATTCAGTGTCGTCTTGCTGAATAAAAATGTTAATTTCTTAAAAAAAAAAAAAAAAAAAAAAAAAATCATATTTTTTGTAAAGGATTTTTTTAAGAAAAACATTTAATGAAAACAAAGAAAATATTTAAATTTATAAATTTTGTTTATATTTAAGTTTTGATATATTTAAGGTATAATGATAATTTACTAAATATCTTCATGGAACATGATCTTTACTTAATATCCTAATGATTTTTGGCATAAAATAAAAATGGGTAATTTCGACCCATACAATGTATTTTTGGCTATTACTACAAATATACCCCAGTGACTTAAAACTGGTTTTGTGGTCCAGGGTCACACGCGCACACACGCGCACACACGCACACATATATACACACACATATATATATATATATATATATATATATATATATATATTACACATACAGTATCTCACAGAAGTGAGTTCACCCCTCACATTTTTGTAAATATTTTATTATATCTTTTCATGTGACAACACTGAAGAAATGACACTTTGCTACAATGTAAAGTAGTGAGTGTACAGCTTTTATAACAGTGTAAATTTGCTGTCCCCTCAAAATAACTCAACACACAGCCAGCAATGTCTAAACCGCTGGCCACAAAAGTGAGTACACCCCTAAGTGAAAATGTCCAAATTGGGCCCAAAGTGTCAATATTTTTTGTGGCCACCATTATTTTCCAGCACTGCCTTAACCCTCTTGGGCATGGAGTTCACTAGAGCTTCACAGGTTGCCACTGGAGTCCTTTTCCACTCCTCCATGATGACATCACGGAGCCAGTGGATGTTAGAGACCTTGCGTTCCTCCACCTTCCTTTTGAGGATGCCCCACAGATGCTCAATAGGGTTTAGGTCTGGAGACATGCTTGGCCAGTCTATCACCTTTACCCTCAGCTTCTTTAGCAAGGCAATGGTCGTCTTGGAGGTGTGTTTAGGGTTGTTATCATGTTGGAATGCTACCCTGCGGCCCAGTCTCCGAAGGGATGTCACAGTACATGTTGGCATTCATGGTTCCCTCAATGAACTGTAGCTCCCCAGTGCTGGCAGCACTCATGCAGCCCCAGACCATGACACTCCCACCACCATGCTTGACTGTAGGCAAGACACACTTGTCTTTGTACTCCTCATCTGGTTGCCGCCACACGTGCTTGACACCATCTGAACTAAATAAGTTTATCTTGGTCTCATCAGACGACAGGACATGGTTCCAGTAATCCATGTGCTTAGTCTGCTTGTCTTCAGCAAACTGTTAGTGGGCTTTCTTGTGCATCATCATTAGAAGAGGCTTCCTTCTGGGATGACAGTCATGCAGACCAATTTGATGCAGTGTGCAGCGTATGGTCTGAGCACTGACAGGCTGACCCCCCCCCCCCCCCCTCAACCTCTGCAGCAATGCTGGCAGCACTCATACGTCTATTTCCCAAACACAACCTCTGGATATGACGCTGAGCACGTGCACTTCTTTGGTCGACCATGGCGAGGCCTGTTTTGAGTGGAACCTGTCCTGTTAAACTGCTGTATGGTCTTGGCCACCGTGCTGCAGCTCAGTTTCAGGGTCTTGGCAATCTTCTTATAGCCTACGCCATCTTTATGTAGAGCAACAATTCTTTTTTTCAGATCCTTTGCCATAAGGTGCCATATTGAACTTCCAGTGACCAGTATGAGAGGGTGAGAGCGATAACACCAAATTTAACACACCTGCTCCCCATTCACACCTGAGACCTTGTAACACTTTGGACATTTTCACTTAGGGGTGTACTCACTTTTGTGGCCGGCGGTTTAGACATTAATGGCTGTGTGTTGAGTCATTTTGAGGGCACAGCAAATTTACACTGTTATACAAGCTGTACACTCACTACTTTACATTGTAGCAAAGTTTTATTTCTATATATATGTTATATGTTAAATATTTCAAAATGAAAACATGTAAAATATAATTATTATATATTAATATTATAATATTAATAATTGTCTATATAAAATAAAAAAAATACATAAAAAATAAAAATGGATCATTGCGTCAGGGCAAGTTAAAAATGGAACTGCTATCTTGAAATATATATTATTTATAATAATTTTTTTTTTTTGAGAACCAGTGGCCCAATGTATAGCAGTAAGCCAATAAATATTTTAATAATTACACTATAATTAAAAGTACATTTTAATGCATCAGTGCTGTTCATGTTCTTTGTGCTTGGATATTAGTAGGTATTAATTGTGACTCTATTCTTAAATTCACATGAGTTTTTTATGTTTAATGACTTGCAAGGCAACTGTACATCACAACAGGTCTAAATAAGAACATCTCTCTGTCACAGGCACTGCTATGTTGAAACGCGTTAGATATGACTGATGTCGAGGTGACATATGAAGACTTCATCGCCTCTGGAAGGACCGGCAGACGCAATGCTGTACACGACATCCTGGGAACCTCTGGCGACCTGGACGCTAGCGGACTCTCCCAAACTCTGTCTGAGCTCAATATCAGCAAAGCAGGTGAGTAGAGTGAGTGTTACTTCTTCAGAAAGAACATGGAGTGTCATCAAAACACTGCAGTAATGTAATATGGCACTGAGAGGCAGGCTGGCCATGAATAATGCACCAGACAAGCCTGCTTTAGGCAAACTAGAGAGTTTAGAGAGCCTGTTAGTGGCTTCCTGCACCAGTTTTTAGCTCAAGACAAACACGGATGTACTTTGTCAAATATAGGCCTGTTAGCTGAGGGCATCCCTGTGAAAAAGCATAGCAGCGACTGCTAAACAGCCTGCCGTGCCGTAGGCCGTCGAGTATCCACTAGTTTTCATTAAAACCATCTGTCTCTTGTTTCTGTTTTTGTTTTCACTAACAAAACTCTCTATGTTTTGCTCTCAGAGGCAGGGAATGATGAAGAGAAAAGCCAGAGCTTGGCAGACTCCGAACCCAAGCAGGAAGAAGGCAAAGGGGAAGGTACATAACAGACTTCAGTGACAGAATCAGGAAATACCCCCTCTAGTGGCTGATTTTAAAACTGAGCATGGAGGGGTTGACACTGAAAGTAGTGGAGCATCCCTCTCCCTTAAGGATCCGGATGGAGGAGACTTGGCTTTGAGGAAGCTACTGTGAAAGGCTGGGCCTTAAGAATCACGGCACTGCTGTTTTTCGACAGCGAGCGCTACTTTAGCTGATGTAGGTATGATTTTTACTTAGAAATTCACTTTAGTTGTTTGGTACTTAGAGCGACTGGTGGGAATTTGGGTCAGAAGTAATGACATTAGAATGGCGAAGATGCTCTTGGGAGATCACATGGATCTTATTTGGAACGCCACCCACTGAACTCTTGATTAACTGCCAGAGTAGCGCAGCTAATACGCACTCAATGTTCAGTCATTTTATAGGTGTAGTGATGTAACAGTAATATCAGATTTTGATATTAAATTGTGCTGTCTTTGATATCACGTTGATATTCACATAATATAAGTGCTGCACTTTTGTTGAACACTCACTGAGCTCAGATTAAACTGTCTATGATGGTCTTGCATGGCACTGCTCCTGACGGAATACCTGTGTGTAACTGTTCACATCCCGCAAAGGACTAATCATTTGTGATCCGAACATTCGCAGCGTGTGGTGATGCTAATTCCTTGAGTGTTTTATGATGATAATTCTTCTTGTGTTATGAAATCTAGCGTGATTTGAAGTCTGACTGACACTGCCTAATAACCCTTTTGAAAATGTGTTCAATAGAGCTTGCCTTATCAAACCTCTGCCCATATTTTGTCTTCCAATCATTAGCTCTACGTCCTCAATTTTGCATAAATATATTTGATGATATTTTCATCTGTGGGTACGTAAATATTTGAATAAATTCAAGCAATCTTTGGGAAAAATGTGATGTTTCTTTACTATCTATCTATCTATCTATCTATCTATCTATCTATCTATCTATCTATCTATCTATCTATCTATCTATCTATCTATCTATCTATCTATCTATCTATCTATCTATCTAAAATTATTATTTATTAATTTATATATGTTATTATATCATTATTTATTAATGTGTTAATTTAACAATTATATAAAAATGTTTTTGTGTTTATATATATATATATATATATATTATAATTTATTGTTATTTATTAATTTATATACAGTACGTGTAAGCATTTATTATATTATTGTAATTGTTTATATTTACGCATATATTTTAATAATTTATATTTGTGCATCTATTTATTAATCAATTATAATTTATTATTATTTATTAATGTTAATTGTGAAATTTAGCAATATATACAAGCATTTATTGCATTAGTTTTGTTATTTAAATTTTTACATATGAAGTTTATTTACAAAAACAGATAAGAGAGAAAAAATGTTTTTTTTTTTCAATTTGCAAAAATCAAGTTTTTTGATGTTATCATGTTTTTATTGTGTTAGTTAGCTGTTTTTTAAAGTTATTTTTTAACCTAGTCAAAATAACCCAACTGCAGTTTGATTGAGATTAATTGGAATGCACAATAAAAAAACATGATCTTTGAGAATTGTTAAAAACAGAGTTATCCGTTTCTGCAAATGAACTCTTCATATATTTATTAATTATAATGTATTTATTTGGTAAGTTATTGATTATATTATATTATATTATATTATATTATATTATATTATATATGCTCTGTACTAAGGCAGTGTTTAAGACAGTGACAGTGATAGCCCACTGGATGGCGCAGTTTACTCACAAATCTCTTTTATTTTAAGTGCAGCTCCACCTAATGAGTGATTGAAGCCAGTGCACAATCACATCATCCATTTTGGAGTATTATATCCGTTCCTTTTTAAATGTCAGTTATGTTTAATAACATTATATATATATTTAGGTACCTATAGCTGTATAATATTTTTTAAAAGTGCACAGTTTTTGCTTTCTCTTCAATATATGGCAATATTAAGCAATGTAATTTCTTTTCCTGATTAAAATGGATTTATTCATACATCATGACAGGAAGAAATGAATTGCAAGTGGTGAAAACCTGTGGAAAGACCAACGTTTCCTTTCTTCGTGATTTGCCGTGTCATTTCTCTGTAAGTATTTTGAGACCTCCGAACCCTTTGGCAGAGCCGTTGACCTTTTCTGCCTTTTAAGTGGCAGAGCTGCACATTAATCATTAATCAGCTTACACCACACTGGGGTTCACAGTTCTCAGCCAATTTTCGCAACCAATGAATCCATGTGGCTTTTTTGAGAGATCAGTTATGAAATTGTGACCCCTGTGCATGAGCAATAGAGACATAAGGTGGTTTAAAGCCAGACGGGACCACGACCTTAAAACTTTGATCACACACTCCAGTTGTAATTTCAAATCTGTCAAGCATGTCTGTCCACTCAATCAAACTCCATAGAGGTGGCATCTGGTGGACCCTGCAGCTGGCGTTTGATTAGGAAACCAAAGAGTGAAGGTGCATTTGTAGACCTAATCGTGGGCCTGCGTGAATTATAATGTCCGGTTATGACAGAACATAAAGAAAAACTATAAAATGTTGGTCCACAATGATTGAAAACCCCAAAAGTTATCCTCAAAAATTAATTGTGAAGACCTCTTTTTCATGCATTTACAATGAATACGAAATGCAGCTGAACTTGCAGAAACTCTCTGTAACAAATGAGCTGTTTACATTTTCATATATTGGTGTGAGAGAAGGGGGGTGTGTAAGAACAAAACTCCTAAAGTTAGACTTGGACTGTGGCCTTGCTCTGGAGTGCAGAGTGAAAATTCAAATCTGTGCGGAGCTATTATTCAGATGGAAGGTGTCTGTACGTGTGGGCAGGGCTGAACGGCTCAAGGGAGTGAAATTGAATCTGTGGTCTGGGAGCTCTGCTACTCTTAGTCTGCTACCTCTGACAGTGATGGATTTTGTCCTGATGGGAGAGTGTCATACCATCATTTCTAATCTCTCTCTTTCTTTTCACACACACACATTCACATTTACACTCGCGCAAATACACTGTTGCTTAATATGTGAAAACCTAACTACAACCTGCATTTAACTTGCTTAAATGGATAGTTCAACCGAAAATTAATATTCTCTCATCATTGACTCCCTCATGTCTTACCAAATCCATATGATTTTCTGTGGAGCATAAAAGGAGAATTTTTGAAAAATATCCTGCTGTTCTTTTCCATATGATGGCAGTGAAAAGGGAACTGGAGTTGGTGAGCACTAAAATGACACGCACAAAAAAGCATGATAAAACTGGTCCAGGAGACTCATGCAATATATTTAAAGTCTTGTCAAGCCATACAAAATACTGTATGAGGAACAGACTGAGAATTAATACATTATTTGCTAAAAATCTCAGATGTAGCTCTTAAATCAAATGTGGCACCAATGATGTCGAAGGCTTCTGATCACATGACTCATGGGAGCCAATGATTTTTGCATGACTGACATCAAAATGTATGTAAAGCTATTATATGGTTTTAAAAAAAATAGTAAAAATTATATATATATACATATATATATACACACATACAGTACATACATACATATACAAATAGCATACAATTAGAGACTAGCTGCCAAGGCAGCATTTCTCATTTTTGAAGAAATAAAATCACTAAAGCTAACATTAAAAAAATAAAAATAAAATGGATCCAAATTTTAATTAAAACTAAAAAAAAAAAAAAAAAAAAAAAAAAAACTATAATAGTATCTCAAATATACTAAAATAAAACTGGCACCCAGAATATTCTTTATAAAGAAATTGTATTTGGAATGATATGAGGTTTTTTTTTTAATAAATATGAACAATAAATCAGTGAATCTGAAAAATTATAGAAAGGTGCACAGGGCAAAAAAAACCAGACATTTAGTGAGTTGCTTCAGCAGGACTTAAATAAGGCTTACATGATCATGATATAACAATAAATCAACGAACCTGAAAAATGATAGGTGCATAGACAAAAGCTAATAAAGAAGAAAAAAACATCATTTAAAACATCTGTGACATTTTAGTCCTTCAACAACTTTCACCAGGCTTACATGGTCATAATATTAAATTAATAAATTTTTGATAATAATTTTTGTTATCAATTCTTAATAAGGTACTCTAAAAGCTTTAATGGTCACAAAATATGACAACACCCTCATATCTAAGTAAATATATTCATTTTCTGCTTAATTATTAATGGATTCTTTTTCAAAACTTGGATTTGGAGTTTTAAATCAGATGAACTTGTGCCCACCTGGCCTCGCGTCGCCACCCACGACGTGTCACTCACACAGGAAGTGATATTGGCTGTCCTGTCGCAGCTTGTTAACAGCTGGTTCACTAATGATCCTCCGCCTGTCGGCTCGCGGTGCAGCGTGGAGGGAGAGCCGCAAGCGGCGTCCTCATCAGTCCTGTCGGCCCGTCTCAGCACACTGCCTGCGGGGAAAAGACCCTCGGCACTGCACGCTGGTGAGCTGCAGGTCTCACGTCATGATCTAGCAGATCAAGGGTGATTGTAATTAGACAGTGACATCGGCTGGCAGTGGGATGCTTGTAATGAGGGCCGTGGGGTGGTCTTATGTAGAGACAGAGTGAGTGAGAGAGAGAGAAGCGGAGGTATCATGCATTTATGTTTTATAAGGATTACCGGCAAAGGTCAGGCTGGAGTCTTGCTGATGCTCAACAGCTATATAGAGAACAGAGTGCTAAACAAAAGGAGGACAGAGAAACTCAGGAGGAGACAGCTTGACTCTGCCACGCTACAGTCTCTGACAGGCAGGACTGACTGCTTGTCTCTGAGCATATGGGTGTGAGGCCAAGAGGTACAGTATTGGTTGGAAGTAGGGTGGCAAAACTTTGCCAGGCTTTAACAGTACAGCACCCTGAAAATGAATGAATAAGATCCACATAGACTTTTATGCTAAACATTTCTGGCGGTGAATTATTAAATGAGTAGCTTTGGGGTAAAGTGGGCCACATTCTCCAGGTAAGATGAGTAAGCGACTAAAAGTAACATCTTTCTACGTTAATTGTAGAAAGTAATGTTACATACAATTATACAGTTGCAAAATACATAAAAATTGGGAATATTAAACATCCCATAACTTGTTAATTCATTCCCTAATTTTAGTAAATCGTGGCAATGTTGTATTCATTTGTTTACTTAATTTAGATTTTATACACACACACACACACACACACACACACACACACACACACACACACACACACACACACACACACACACACACACACACACACACACACACACACACACATACATAAATAAAGTTTATTTGAAACATTCTCACAATCCCCAGCAGTTCAATATACATCAGTCATATTTGAGATAAATGTGCATAATATAGCAAACTAATGTCATAACTCTCTCATTTTGTCCGAAGAATTATTCACATTCATATTAGCTTCACATATTCATATGCTACTATAAACATATTATGGTAAGAAACTATGGTAATATTGATCTTTCCTCTTTAAATACAGTGAAATACTGTTACAAATACCATTGCAATATACAGTGGGGGAAATAAGTATTCAACACTTGAACAAATTTTTTATTAAACACATTTCCAGTGCAGCAATTCACATGAAATTTTGACCAGATGTTGGTATTAACTTAAGAAATCTACACAGATAAAGAAATCATAAAATTACAATCCATAAAGAAGTTATATTTAATGAAGTGAAATAGAAGAAGAAAAAAGTATTGAACACACAAAGAAAAAGCAGTACACCAAGGCAAGACAAAGCAAGACAACAGCTGATTTCACTAATTAGTTCAACCTCCTATTTGTGCAAATTAGAATCAGCCAGGTTATTGCAGGTTAATCAGTTAGAAAAAGCCTTACCCACCTCTGAATGCAAGTATACAAACATCTCATGATGGGTAGAGGCAAAGAGCTGTCCCAAGACCTTCGCAACAAGATTGCTGTGCTGCATAAAAATGGTAGTGGTTATAGACGGATTTCACAACTCCTAAATGTTCCTGTAAGCACCATTGGCTCCATTATACGCAAGTGAAAAAAAAACAAACTCCACCATCAACCTGCCACGCAAAGGAGCTCCTCGAAAGATTTCTGATCAGGGAGTCAGAAGGTTAATCAGAAGAGTAATCCAAGAGCCAAGGACCACTCGGAAAGAGCTACAGAGAGACTTGGAAGCAGCAGGTACAGTTGTCTCAGAGAAAACTATAGGCAATGCACTCCACCGCCACGGCCTCCATGCACGCTCACCTCGGAAGGCTCC
The DNA here is from genome assembly GCA_036784905.1 of Acrossocheilus fasciatus. Taxonomy (NCBI): domain Eukaryota; kingdom Metazoa; phylum Chordata; class Actinopteri; order Cypriniformes; family Cyprinidae; genus Acrossocheilus; species Acrossocheilus fasciatus. The sequence continues at coordinate 16,395,862 of CM071961.1, forward strand.
GTTTTTGAAGAAAAGGCATGTTGAAGCTCGTTTGATGTTTGCTACAAAACATTTGGACAACCCTGTGAATTACTGGGAGAATGTAGTCTGGTCAGACGAGACAAAAATTGAACTTTTTGGCAATAATACCACACGCCATGTTTGGAGGAGAAATGGCTCTGCGTATGACCCTAAAAATACCATACCAACAGTGAAGTTTGGAGGTGGAAGCATCATGGTATGGGGCTGTTTTTCTTCTCATGGTACTGGCAGAATCCATGTTATTGAAGGGAAGATGAATGGAGCCATGTACCGGGAGATTCTTGAGGTGAATCTGTTACCATCCGCCAAGATGATGAGGATGAGACATGGATAGGAGACTCGGAATTGGTTCCAGAAGAAGAAAATAAAGTTGTTGGAATGGCCCAGTCAATCACCAGACTTAAACCCAATAGAGAATTTATGGAAGGAACTGAAGATCAAGATTCACAAGAGGGCCCCGCGGAACATTCAAGATTTGAAGACAGTCTGTTTAGAAGAATGGACCAAAATCCCACCTGCGCACTGTGAACGATTAGTTTGTTCATACAGGAAGCGTCTTGAAGCTGTTATTGCAAACAAAGGCTTTTCCACCAAGTATTAAGTATAATCTCAGTTAGTGTGTTCAATACTTTTTTCCTGAGTCATTTCAATTTATTACACATAACTTTTTTATGGTTTGTAATATTCAATATTTTTTCTCTGTGTAGATTTCCTGAGTTAATACCAACATCCGGTCAAAATTTCATGTGAATTGCTGCACTGGAAATGTGTTTAATAAAAAATTTGTTCAAGTGTTGAATACTTATTTCCCCCACTGTATATATATATTTTTTTTTTACCTAAAAAGCTTCACCACACACATAAAAAAAAAAAAACTGAGAATACATATAAAAATAAATAAATCTTCCTCTATGCTTTCACTATTCCTTAATACCTCCATATTCTAAACGATGTCTAAAACTTTGTATATCTAGCACTTCTCGTGTTTATTGCCTCTTTATGATGAATCGCTTGTTGTATTCAAGTCGCTTTGGATAAAAGCATCTACTAAATGAATCAATGCTAATGTATATTGAAGATTAAACATCCAGGCTGATTTATGCAAATGGTAATAATGTGCAGGGAATGGGACTGTGTAAATCATGTTTGAGTTATATTTTAAGTTTTCATGTTATAGCTAACTAATGCTACAGCTTTCTCATTTCTGTGCATAGGCGGCATAGAAGGATAGGAGAACAACTTAAAGGGACAGTTTACCCAAATATGAAAATTGAGTTTACTCATCCATGTTGTTCCAAACCTGTATGGCTTTCAATGTAATACAGAAGAAGCCATTTTGCAGAATGTTTTTCATTATTTTTGTCAATATAATACAAAACAACATTGGACCCCATTGACAGAATATCTTCTATTCATTTTTGTGCCATCAATTCCTTTTAGTTAATAGTAGCACATTGTAGCCCACTATCCCCTATACATCAGTCACAAACAGTGAAATTGGTGTCTATAATTATCCTAATAATTTACTTCCATTGTTTGTTTTTCACATATTTCCTGACCGAAACAGACGAAGTGACCCATCGGTTTGTACATAAGGCCCAGTATTAAAGAGCAGACACAGTACAGGACTTAAATGTGTGTCTCAGCTGGCTGTGATATATCAGTCTCTCCAAAGTACAGACCATGCTGTACACTCACACAAATACATACATTGTTTAAGCCTTCCACCTCACAGATTACAATATTATTTCCTGGCAGATTGCGAAATGATTCATATTTATTACCGCTTAATATAACAATTTTTCTTATTTATCTGTCAGCTGGAGCCAAAATACATAAATCAAATATATAGGGATGCAGACTGTAACAATATGTAATTACCACAGTGTCTGGGCCTTCTCCCAATAAACACAATTACAGTGACGCATATTGCTCATATTGGGTCAGATTTTACAGGGCGGCAGACTTTTATGATTCTCACACAGTCTCCACGTGTTTATGTGCCGCAGTGTCTCCGAGTGACCGATGCATCGGCCGTTGTTGTACGCTTTCCTACAGAATCCAGAGCCAAAGTGCTGCAGCGTTCGGTGGATTCAAACTAACGATGCTTTGAATCATTAAGAATTTTAATGTGACTTGCATGAAGTATAAGTGTAATTTGCATCTGGGGACAGCAAAAAGTGATCAAACTTGAGCAAAACCAACTAAATAATAAGACAAGACTGAACCGATGTAGAGGCACAAAAAGAATTTAGTTTAAACTAATGTTTTATTTATTTCTAAAGCACCATTTTCTCAAAAATTTTAATTCTCACCCTCATTTATGCTCTTATCGTATTGAATTCATAGGATTTTCTGTGGAATATAAAAGGAGAATTTTAAAAGAATATCCTGCTGCTCTTTTTCATATAATGAAAGTGAATGGGGACTAGAGCTGTCGCACACCAAAATGACAAAAAAAGCACAATAAAAGTGGTCCAGTAGACTCGTGCAATATATTTCAAGTCTTCTCAAGCCATACAAAAACATTGTCTAAGCAACGGACTGAAATTTAAAACATCATTTGCTAAAAATATCAGCTGTAGCTTTTAAATCAAATGTGGCCATTGATGTCTATGAGTTCTGGTCACATGACTCACAACAGCCAATAATGTATGGCTTCACTGACATCAAAATGCACACAAAGCTGTTGGTTGGCTTCAAAAACTTGGACTATAGTCGTATAGGCCATTTTTATGCAGATTTATTTAAAAAAAAAAATCATTTTGGAGCTTGACTCCAGTGAGTCCCCATTCATTTCCATTATATAGAAAAGAGTGCCCACGGTAAAAATTCAACTTTACTGCTCCTTTCGGGTTTTTAAATAACATGAGGTTGAGTAATTTATGATACATTTTCATAATATTCAATATTAGCAATAAATGAATGAACCTGAAAAATTATATAGCTATGTGCGCAAGAAAAAAGCATTATTCAAATGAATGGATGAGTGTATAAATAAATACTGGCCAGTGTGTCTCACACACACACACACACACACACACACACACACACACACACACACACACACACACACACACACACACACACACACACACACACACACACACACACACACACACACACACACACACAAACAAACACACAAACAGAAATTAAAAATGTTTTGAACAACTTTCAGTCATCAACTAAATAATAACTAAGACAAGGCTGAACAAGTTAAATCCTCAGCTTCTCTACATTTATTCCAATGTCTAGTTTATTCATCAAGCACCAGTCGATCTCAGAGTTTATACTTTGTGAGAAAATAAAAATTCCCCATGGGACTTTCTGATCTTGTATGTACAAACACGTTATGCCTCGTCTCCAACTCTCTATTCACTGCAGCCAATAACACATCCACTAATAAACGCGGCTCTATTGACAGAGATAACACAATGCGGTTGCCTTTGGCCTCTTTTAAAACATACAAATAAACAATTATATCAGGGGTCCTCCTGTGGAACTCCGAAGAATCTGTTCCCATGTTGAATTATGAGCAACTCAGTGGTGTAATATGAGGCAGCTGGTGACTTATGAAACAGATATATTGCTGTAGCTCCAGTTTTCGCTTTCAGGAGACTGAAGGGCATTTCATGCTATTAACCCCCGGTCTGGGAGAAAATTCAGCTGGGTGCGTGATTGAAATGCTTCTCATGGCAAGGGCCTTGTAGCGAGGTCCCTGATTGTTTGCCTTGTTCATTTCTGTAATTCTCTTCATCATGGGGCTCTCAGAGAATCTATTAAAAGCACATGGCTATATTTTTAAAGGTTAAGCTCAGCTTTTCAGCCTCACCAATCAAGCAAGATGAGTTTTAGATGAAAAACAGCCATTATTTGGAGGTTAGCTGCTTCTCAGGGTAGTCATTCTCTTTGGGCTTCACCGTATTGTTTCAGTCCATGGGAAGATGACTCTATTTAGTTCAAAATTTGCCACTTAAACCGTTTTGAAAACATTATATATAAACACATTTCTAGTAAAAACGTAAAGTGTCTGCTGTTGAAATGGCTGCTTTCTAACTATGAAACTGAATCCTTGGTCTTTTAAATACTGTACATAGGCAAATTAAGATGCAGTATCACATTACAACAGTAGGGTGCGATGTTGCATAACTAAACTGACAAATGCTCACAATGTCCCTTGATCAACATATGCTGCCTCTTGTTGATGACATAAAAAAGCTATCTATCTATCTATCTACCTATCTATCTATCTATCTATCTATCTATCTATCTATCTATCTATCTATCTATCTATCTATCTATCTATCTATCTATCTATCTATCTATCTATCTATCTATCTATCTATCTATCTACACACACACACACACACACACACACACACACACACACACATATATATATATATATATATATATATATATCATTCTATATGAAATACAAATTAAAAATGAATAAAAAATGCAAAAAGATTTTAATAACTTAATAATTATATAATTATAAAATTTTATATAAGATATAACTAAATGATAGAAAAAATATAAAATATGTGTGCCAGTGCCAATGCATTCTAAACAGTGGCACAAAATTATGATTTTTTGAATCTTTCTTTGTACATCTCACTCTTCTTCTATTTCACTTTCCCCTGCCCTCGCTCGCCTTTTCTTGCTCCCCATACCCTTAAGTACATATTTGTGAAGTTTGTGGTTATTTATGCTGCATTAAGGTTTAATTAAGATCAGGGTGACTGTGAAAGGGGTACAGCGTCCGTAAATTAAACGGATGAACAGCAAGATAATATGCGGTTAGTTACAGGTTTACAAGTCTTCAAGGCATTTAGTACGAGCACTATTAAAACTTTGATAGCGTCTAATTTGGACTATTTAAAGGTACATATTTTATATTTGTCTGTTAAACCTGTGACACATCTATAATTCTGATATTTTACATTGCCAACCTCAACCAGACAAAGATTTCCAATAATACACTGCACCGCTCCTGATTGCTGCTGGAAAAGTATTCGTGTTTATAAGGAAAATCCATCTCTTTTCAGGAATTTGTTTTCAACCACACACATTACAATAATTGGTTGCTTTTTAAAGAGAAACTTGATCCAGTGTGTGTGTGGATAATTATACAGCTTTGGGTTTCTCTCTAGAAGAATTTTCTTCCCCCTCTTCTCCTCTCATGTACTCAGTCACAAACTCAGCTCCCTTTAAATGTGGAGCGGCACACCCACATAAACACACAAACTCACACGCACTCAGCCAGACACTAATCAATGTAACCACAGTGAGGCTGATTGGTTTACAGACACACGTTTAGAGACCAGCCTCCACACATCTCAGTATGTCTTATTGGCCAACAGTATTTAGTTTGTTTGGACAGCTAGCAGTCCTGGCTAACCACTGCTAATTAGGCCCCATAAAGCTGTACTGGAACAAACAGTGCATGCTAGCTGAGCTTTAAATCAACACTCGCTGTATGCTGAAAGGAACATAAATTACATTTTAATTGCTCCAACTAATTCCACGAGGAACATGTTTGCTGAGATCAAAATGATCATAATTAAAAATGCTCCGTTTCATTTCATTTCTCATCCCCTTTTTTGTACCGTCATGCGGGGTAAATGAGAAATGATGAAATATCCTTCTCATTAAACCCTCTTTCTATGTTTCTTGATGAAGTGTAAGGTAAGATTAAATTGCTTTATGAGAATTATGAAATAAACCTACTTAGCCATGTGTAGACCAATTTACAGCCATTGGCGCTAAGACGATATGCAGTTATCGTCTGTGAGCATACCATGACAGTTAGATCTTTTAAATCTTAAAAAAGTTTGCGAAACTTTCAATTTAAAAAACAGGCAAAACTTAAAGGGACAGTTCAGCATAAAATGAACCGACAAGCTCTAAAAAGGATAAAAGGCACCATTAATTAGTCTTTACGACTCATGCACTTCTTATTCAATGAAAATCTTACTCTAATTGAAGTTTGAGTCAAAATAATGGCGTCAGCCTCTCTGATACTAAACCAGGATTGATTCTCAAATTTATGATGAAAAAAAAAAATTGGTGTGGAATTCACTTTAAAACAATTTTCACACAGAAATTGCTAGTAAATTGTAAAATAACAAGAAAGAAACAGCAAGTAACACATTGAATTAAACAT